>JAVFBX010236710.1:0-20159 GCA_034783855.1 Mopalia kennerleyi | reverse complement strand
TTAGCCTACGTGTTTCTACCATAGTCCAATGAAATTTTGTGCCACGTTTTTCGATCGAGTTACAGCAAGGGATGGTAGAGCGTAAGTCTCGTCTTACACATACTGACCCTTGCGTAGGAAGATGGCATATTACATGAATAGCCTACCTTTCAACATGTGTTTAGACCGCCTCTTTCGAATTCTAATAAAACTCCAATCTGATTGGTTGGGGTTAGGAGAGGTCATCCGAAAGTAGCTTTTGTAGACTCTAGTTAACTCGGGTTTTTTCTGTCTTTGGAGGCAAGGTAGGAAAGGAAGAGAGGCTAAATGTGACTATCTTCTATTCCGCCTGCCTCGTGAATATATCTGCAGGCGGAGCAAGTATACCATAACTGTTTCAAATGCAACAATTTTGCAATCTCTACCATAAATAGTTTTCGAGTGATAAGCAAGTTTCTATGTAATATCTGACAAAATCTAAAATAGGCATTTAAAGATTAGCTGTCAATGCAGGTTACATTTGATCAAACAGCGTGTTTTTTAAATTTTTTTTGTTTTAGGTTTTATTGAATTTTACACCAGCAGATAGAAGTCCGCTCACAGGCATGATGTTGTATGATATTAGGTGTAAATACCGTACGGATCACTTATTACACTTTGTATATGATTAGATATATAACGCTTTAGGAATTATCTTTTCCCATCTGCTTAATCACGGCAAATACAAGATTAGACAGTGAAATACCTTCCTACACAGGCTCCCCTCTGGCTGTAGGCCCGCGGCCGTGGCGTAGTGTTTAACGAGCGCGCTTTCTAACGCCTACTTCGATTTACCGTTCACAGGATCGAGTCGTCTGTCGACCCTCAGGTATATGAGTGAGTCACAAGATGTGGCTCCGGCAATCGCGGGGGTGGTTTTTACGAAGTTTCATGAAAATCACAAAGTAGACAAGTTGGCACTCGACTGTTAGTGTTATGTTTGCTAAAACTCCTCTTTAAATGAAATATCTTGTAACAGGGAAGACAGATTAAGTCAACAAATGACTTAACAGTTAGTAATTATCACTGTCATTTCCAACACTGTTACTCCTTTAACCCTTTCACAACTGAGCTCGCAAAAATGCCTCATTCGAAATTCGCACCAAAACTATGCATAGCTTGCTTTAAAGGACTGACAACCCCATATATACATACCCTATTAATGTAGTTTCGTACTTCAGTTCATGCATGTTTGCATTGGAAGTTGTGAAGCTTTTGACGGGCGAAAGTTTGTGAATTTGTGTAACTTCCGGTTGAACAATGGCAATGCTTCGGCAAGTAGTAGACATGGTACAAAACAAGGATGATTCAGGAAGTGAGCCGAATTTGTCTGAGTTTAACGACGATGAGTTAGATCCTACCGATCGCACCGGTAGGGAATAGCAACTTTGATACGGACATTGGGGCAAATTTACCTGTAAATCGTGAGTTGAATGGTGTTATGAACCAAGCATGGAACCCTAGGCGTGGTAGGAGGTGCGGCGGGAGAAGGGGTAGACCCCGTGGGGGCTTCAAAAATATGATTTGTTTATTTGATTCATGTTTAACATCGTACTCAAGGTTTTTTCACTTATATGACGACGGATTGTCCATTTCACTCTGCTCCTTGCCTAATTATACTGGAAAACCGGGTAAAAACCACCTCTGCGATTGCTGGAGCCACATCGTGTGACCGACTCCTATACCTTCGAGTACATGAAGTAAACATCAGAATAGCTTATATTGCTATATAGAATACTTTTATTATCATATCTAATCATTTATGTGGAACAAATGTGCACCAATACAAACGGATTACTACGGACACTCTAAAACACATCCATTGACCTATTTTGTGACCCCATTTGACCTCACGTGACATAATTAATATGCAAATAGATCAAACTAATTAGTTCCAGTCTGTTGTGAAATCAGGTATAAGTCACATGATGTGGCTCCGACAATCACTTGTGTCTTTTTAATGAGTTTTTTTCTCGGTTTCCTGCAGAGTAAGAAGTAGTCGATCTGTCCTATAGTTGAAATAACATTGAGTATGACGTTAAATCTCAAACCGTCAAAAGGCCGCGGCACAACAGTCAGAAATATGGACTACTGTCCCTCATCAATGTACCACTCATGCTACAAAAGGGAAGTTGCCACTTAACTTCAGGGTGAATTTTTTTTATGATTTACACCAATTGTAAAAAAAAGATGACTAATTTCCTTCATTTGTCATTTTTCTAAAGGGACCTTGTAGAACGAACTTACAGCCTGTGAAATCCGGTGAGGTTGAATTACCTCCCCAGTCATTTGAGCTACCAGGTGTCTCTGTGCTCCATGTGTGTTCTCGGCCACAACTTCAACCAGATCAGGTAAGAAATATCAAATTGAGCCCTTTTCAATGTCAAAGGTAGTGCAACATTCACATCCTAACCTGTTTATTATATAAGTATATTATATCTGAACTGTCTCCCCTAGTTCTCAGGTATAAGGTCGTTATGTGAATAGCATAGTAGAGATTTCCTTCAAATCCTGAATAAATTTGAAAGTAGGAGAATAAATGCCAGGCTTACTTTTTATTGATTGATTGGCTGTTTAATACTGTTCTAAAGGATATTTCATCTGTGTTATGCAGTATAAGGCAGTATGTTTCAACCAGTTATCCGGTCGTTATCTATCACTGGAGGAAACTAGTTTGTGTGGCTTTTTATTTTTGGTGTTGATAGTTATGATGTTAGTGAAATAAATTGAGCATGGCGTTAAACATCAACCAATTATTAAAAAGTCTTAATCGTTCTCAATTATACACATGCTCCAAGGCTTGTAAATTGTCATTGATGTCTTTTTTATTGTAGAACAATCATTTTCTCAAAGCAGCAAATAAATTCACATTTTTGTGGTTGTGTTGGAATAGTGCAGCTATTCAGTTTTGGAGAACACTACGGTCATATCAGTGATGTTAAACATCTTTCAGCCAACCAATCAAACTGCTGCTTTTAACTGAATGTCAAGTTCAGTAAGCGTTCGGCGTTGTATAAATCACTTGTTTCACTCATAAACGTCTTGCGTATACTGATCTGAAGAGTATCAAACGTGACATGTAAATCCATTCCTTCCCGTACCATGACCAGATTTGTAGAGAAACCTCTGACCAGCTAGCTTTTCTAACAAGTAGTAAGAACTTTAATGTCACTTAATGGAGTGTTTTTCTGTTGCAGGTAAACGGTCTAAGTTTTGTGAATATAACATCCGGGCAGGTGCTTATAACATGGTCCGATAAGTGTGTCAATTCCAGGTTGGTTTAGGTCATATGTGTATGCATAAAAAATGTGCGTGTATCCATCTCCCTTGCAATGCATACAGCACTCTGGCTTATGACAGTTTGTTTGAATAGTAGCGATACTGCATTTACTTAGCACTGGAGGAATCAAAATACCTCACCTTTCTGGTTATGCTAGTGTCAATAATTGTTAGAATACACTGCCATCATATAAATGAAATAACCTAAGCATGGCGTAAAACACTAATCAATCACTAAGCTTTGCTGACGTTCACATTGAGAAGACGCGTCATGATGGCTCTCTGGCTAAGCAAAGCACACGTTTACACCAAGCACGAGCATGCTGTAGTTAACAATTTTAAATTAGGGTAAAGGGTAAAACACCTATCAGTTTGTTGAATGACTATTGCCAGAGTATGGGTGTCGATTATATAACATATTTTGATGTTTTCCTATCAAACAGTAAAAAAAGAATGCTTCTCCAGTGGAGTCTACATATAATTTACATAACTTGTACACATAAAGAGTAATGTAATGGATAACATAAATGGAGCTGTTAAGGCATAAGGTAGATATTTGTTTGCACCTGTTAATGTGGGGATGTCCCCACACTTAGGTTGTCTTGACACTTTCTGATCACTTTACTCTTGTATATTGTGAATGTCTTGTATATATGTTGTCTTGTACATGTATACCTAGACTTTGTACTATGTTGTGGTTGTATTGTATCTCTAAACATTGTACTTTCCTGTACGTGGTCCAATTGATGCACAGAATAAGTGCAATAACCCTGAGTATTATATCAAACCTTGACAGCAACCTGTTTATCTTTGTAGGTGTATAAAAACCTATGATGTTGAGTATAGCCCCAGTGAGTCCGGGGCCTTTACCAAAGTGAATACCTATGATTCCTTTGTCACGGCCTTTGTGTATTCTCCTGAACCAGCTAAACCAGGTCGGTCTGCTCACTAATCATATTTAACCAGTTTTTGTTTCTATCTGCTACTGCTACATTTAGAAATGTTTTAATCTATTTGCTACTTTTCTGGCAAATGGATTTAGAAATGTTTTAATCTATTTCAGATTTCTTGATACAAATGTATTTTAAACTAAAATAAGAACCGAACTGATTTTCTATGGTGACCCAGTTTCTATAACATATCTTCTTGTATGTCCATGCAGGGAAATATGTCTGCAAGAAGGCTTCTCCCCATAACTTTCTCTCTGACAGATATGGGATTCCACTGCACAATCTCAACATTTGTCTTTATTATTTAATAATAAATGATTTTATTTATTTACTTTGTTTGGGTTGTGCTTGATACTTTTTTTTTACTAATATGACAATGGATGGTCCGTTTTGAGTTGTTCCTTGCTTAACTTAGTTACTATGGTGGAAAACCAGAGGGAAACCTAAAAAAAACACCCATGATTGCCGGAGCCACATGGTGTGATTCACACATATATCTGAGGACCTATGGACACTCAAACCCCTGAGTGTACTTGGCTTTATTACAAATGCCAACACAATTCCACATTAAATACTTCTTGTATTTTTAACTTTTTTCAAAATTTAATAAACAACAAAAATAGCGTTTGTTTGGGGTTTATAATTAACAGTCAGTCTTGTTACGCTGCAGCTTCTTTTCATTTACAGGCAGAGGTGATGATACAAAAGTTGTTGGTTATTATAGGATACGTGCTGTAGACTATTGGGGGAGGGCAGGTCAGTTTTCCTTACCGACCCAGTACCCTCAGCCTGATAAACAATTGAAGTTCAGGCCTGCTCAAAGATCACAGAGATGTCCTGCTTCTAAATCGTAAAGATTGTTTTAAAAAATCATGCTCTGGTGAAGATTTCAGGCTGGTTCAGGTGATATATCTGTCTACTATTTCCCTTTCGTTTTTATGTAACTGTATGCACCAACACATCCTCTAAGACGGAAGGAGAATAATTGGTTGCTAATAGATTGGAGGTTCTTAAGTAAAAATCATGTTAAGTGAGCCAGAACACAAATGTTATGCACTGTGAAACTTCCTGGTCACCGGTAAAGTACTTCAATAGAACAGATGAAAATGCTATCATATGAATGTAGTGGAAGTCCAGATACCATTATTTTGTATATAACCGAGAGAAAGTGCAGCATCAGTCCGATAGGATGCATGTAATTTTATTGTATACCGATATACCCAACTGTACAAAACTCCACTATTGTTTGTTATATTTTTTATTGAATAACAAAAACATTGTTTGCAAAATTATATGTTTTATTATGTGCTGTAATTTTATCAAAAATATTCCATACGGGCTGTGATACAAATTGTAAATATTAGATTTATTTAAAATGGAATGCCTTTTGAAATACTTACATTGTATGTACCTACATGTACATTGTATACTAACACAAATTGTAAATTATGAATCATTTTATACCCTGATCATGTTCAAGTAATAAATTCTTGAAGGTAAATTATAATCTAGGTTCATGTTGACTGGCATAATTCCTGTATCCACCGTGTTTGTCCAAGACTGTTTTGCTGGATCTGGAGTCGCTGTCTTCTGAGGGAGAGTCCGGGATCCACACGCTCCTGTCCTCAGGGCTTTCAGACATTCCTGCTACTGTAGCCGTGAAGCCACGTGATGAAGCCAGGTCAGGTGGACCAACAAGATCCTCCGCACTTACTGTCTTTCTCGCAGGACGTCTACAGAAAAATAAGTTTTATTTAATATTATTTATTTGATGTTCTGCCACATACTGAAGACTATTTCTCTTACATTTATATATTACAATGTTGTCGATGTTGTGGTCGCATATAAACCACTTGTCCATCCCACTGAGGCTTTCAGGTGTAGACAAAGATTACATGTACCTCAGGACTCATAGTTACTGATTGAATCAGATCAATACAAAAGATGGAGACAACATTTTATTCTGTTTGCGTACATTGTCTGATCGAATCAGAGGTTTTCAAGTGACTAATATACTATCGACTCTAACTAGAGGCAAATCTCTCAAAGATAATGTTATGGTATATTTCAAAAAGGAAACAATACTATTTACATTGCATGAAGAATAAAAAATAAATTCTCTGGAATAACTTATTATTTAGTCTTTATAATAGTTGGGTAGAATGTCCTGTTTAAGGCCATGTCACTCATACATAATTATGATGATGACCAGCACAATGGGTGAAAGAAACCACCCTCAATGCCACCGGCAACAAACAAGGTGTTGAATAGATCAGCTTCCTGCTCTCGTTTAGCAACAGAAAGTTCCCTCCTATCGCCTACCATAACCATTGAAATCACATTAAAGGGAAAGACAACTGTTTTTCGATCTAAATTTTTATTGCATCTTTTCAAAGATAAGCATCTGTATTGCACTTGTATTCTAGTAAGCATAGCCGTTAATTAATTAATTTAACAGGCGGGACTGACAGTACTGTTCGAAAAAACAGTCCGTCACCATTGTGTCTATTTGCTTATTAATGTATTGTATCTGTATATACACAGCATATACAGAAGCTTGGTCATCCAAGCGTAATGTTAATCTGTTTTATTCATTTCAAAATAGCTCTTTGAGTAACACATGCGTTAAGCATGTTTTCATCTGAAATGCGGTTTTAAAAAAATTCAGTTTTTAGTTCCAGGTTGATATGTAGTTGTTTGTTGTTGTTGTTTCACATGGGGACGTAACCTCACTTTACGCTTTATATGAAAGCATCCACCAATGCAGGCAATAGGGGAGAGTCACAACTACCGTGTTTTTGAATAATGACGTTAGTAAATTAAATATTTAACGGTTATGCTAATTTCGATTGGAAGTGCAATAGAGATGGTTGTTCTCGAAAATATGCAATAAAAATAAAAAGTTACGGTTGAAAAACAGTTGTCTTTCCCTTGAATACCTTTTTGAATAAAAAGATTAAAAAAATGTTACAGTACCTTTTAATGTAGGTGACCACACCAATGATGACAACTATAATAATGAGAACAGCTGTGCACACAGAGGCCACAATCACCTTATCCGTGGTGGAGAGATAAGAGCCGGAATCTTCCTTTTCAACATTACATTCTGGTAAAACAATACAGAATTTCTTACACACACTTTGACTTAAACAGCCTAGGTTGACACAAGTATCCGGTGTGGCAGTATTAACTACCTCTGTTTCTCTAAAGTTATCTCTGACGATTAAGAGATGTAATTTAACTAGACAGGTTCATTCAAATAATGAACAATCAATCAACAGCAATTTATAAATTAATGAATTACTTTTCCAAGTTTTTTTGGCAAAATTAAAATCAAAATGCATCTTTAAATAATATGGAGGTTTTTCATTCTCCGCTTTATCACATTCAGTTTAAAAAGAGACTCCAATACAGAATATGCCTTCTTTGCATAAAAAAGATGGGCAAGTTTTATAAACTATCTGTAATTTGAACAATAGTTTTTGGAAAAACAAACAGTCCTGTAAACAAATATTCTTACTTTCACAAAAAAAATTTCAAAATTCACTGATCTGTGATAAGGTTTATTTTAATAAAATCCCTCTGTTGCACATACTTTGATCGTAAGTCCATTGGTCACCACTGAGTAAGGGATCACATCTCTTACAGGTGTCCCCGGTCTTCTGTTCATTCTTTATATAACACCTGTTGTCAATCACACAGGTGTTCCTCTACAAAACATAAGTAATACATAAATACTTTTTGGCACAGACGTATCAACTTTCTTTATGAATGATTGTTCCCATACCAGAAATACATTATTGCTTAATAATAAAGGGCACAACTTTAATTGATGGCTGATTGATTAGTTGATCCATGTTTAAGGTGTGTTTTTAAACAATTAGTGAAACAAGCCGAAGCATAAAAGAGAAATTAATCTTCCTCAATGATGAGAAAAACTGCATTGTTACATTGAAAACATACTGCCATTTAATAGTGGTTGACGGTGAATGTGTTCATCAAGACCCATCATAAAACCTCGCATCTTCTGCCTGGGACATCATTTCACAATGTATTCACACATGAAAGGACCCCAATCCTCACCACTGAATGACATAACATTTCTCAAATACACAGCGTGTTAGGTCGTAACTTCTTCTCTGAAACAATAGATTTTAGTCAAACTATGGACTCACCTTTCTAGCACACCTCAGGTTGGAGTCACAAGTGTAACAGTCTTCATGGTACACCATAAACGCCAGAGATCGGCTGACTTTGTCATGCTTGTTACTAAGCGACACCAGCACGGGTCTGTTGGCTACTGCCTCTCTCTGGTTAATATTACACTCGACTGTCTCAAATGTGATGAATCTAGCTGGCCGTCGAGAAACCACAGCGAGTTTCTCCTCCAGTCTGATAATCACACCGTTAATATCAATCTGACAACAAGACACATATATGCTTAACTAAACCGTAAATAATACAATGATTACTTTTTACTGATTGTCTGATTTCCTACAGGTCACTTCTTCAAGTATAATATGTGTGGCTCATAGTTCCACCAATGTGAATCGACTATCAAAACTTCTCACCTGAGGAAACCATTCACATAATATAACCATATTTATCAACAAGTTAAATGTTAGGAATTATCAGTCTGGTTCCAATTGTTCCAGTAACCCAATTTGTCAAACAAAAAACACATAAGAAATCGTGTATACAATTAGGAGTCACTGTGAGTATAATCCCAATCAGAACATACTCCAGCAGTTTTCCCATAACTCACGGGAAGACCAGAAGGGCGAAGTGGCCCCCCTTGAATTGGCAATGTGGTACAACTTTGATCAACTAACAATATAAGAACCCCACTGTTACAAACAAACCCTAACCATCTTGCAGTCCCAAGTCATGATGTTTCTTACAAGACATTATACACACTACCAAAAAAGGTGCTTCAAATTTTTAGTTAATTGACATTTTTATTATCACGGATGTGAATTTAAATTTGTATTTGGGATGCTTTAACAGTCTTCTTTAGAAACTCATGTTCAGTGCCATTCACAATTTTTCAAGGACATATTGCTATCACTCCCAAAAAAGTAATTGAAACTTTTTTCCTTCTAAGGTGCAATTCTACCAATCTGCTTCACTCGATCCCACTCAACCTAATTGCTAACTGACATGTAAGCTATGAATGCCAACTGTTAATGACCCAGGCAAAAGAACTTTTCCATCACCTACCTGGATCTCTTCAATATTACAGGTCAGCCCACTTGTCTTGACAAAGTTGCGACCCATGATTGTAAGGAGCGTACAGTTGTTTCTGCTGGATTCACAGGATGTGATGTAATCATCAAATCGAGCTAGAACAGGTGCATCCTGGGATACTACGGAACAATCCAATTCTTCATAACCCTCATTACATTGACATTCACCTGAATCAAACAAAACAGAAATTTACTTGTTTGTTTGATTGTTATTAAATAGTCCAATGGTTATATCACTTACATGACCATGTTATCTCAAAATAGAGGTCAAAGTGGCCTAACATAGTTTTGTTTTTTAGACATAAATCTTTTTATGTGCAGGTTTTTATTTCTGCATTTGTAGAAAGAGCAAAAATGGCAACAACAAAAAAAACTAAACAATATACAAATCTTTTTTATTTTGTCTCCGGAGGTTAATTACTACCACTAATGAGTGAAGAAAACATCGCTGGCAACAACTAGCCACAAAAAGACAATCGTATTCTCGCAAGCGTTTCTATAGTGGACGAGACTAAGACAACTCTCGTACGCCATGCCAGGCCATCGCGCATTGATTTCCGCCAATTTTTGGGGCGACCTATCTGCCACAGATCAGCAAATAAAAGAAGTGCCACACAAGATGGCCCGGGTGTATCTTAGAGTCAATGTCTCGACGTACGAAGTAGTATTGATTATATTTTAGAATGAACAACTTGTTCTAGATTCAAATGCTATTGTCTCCGTAATGCTAAGGACGTCTATAAGAGCCTGTAATACTGAATGATATGTTGGAACGTGAGGTAAATATAGATCATTATCTCGGCTAATAGTCCTGATTGGAAATGTCATACGTGTCGAGCGTTTACTTGACGAATTACTTCAAAAGCCAGCAGGTAAAATTATACAGACTAATGAGAATCAATTACGCTGGAGTGAGAAAGTTTCGTACAACTATGGCAAACTGAAACAGAACGGTAGAGCCATTAGAAGTCTTTCGTTCTTCGGAGTTGTCAGCGACACTAGTGTACTCGAAAAAAGAAATATATATTTTTACAATACAGAAAGAAAAATTTATATATAAAAACCTTGTACAAACAAGTTTCTTTTTCAACGGAATGCTCTGTGTCCATCTCTTGGTAGTTGATAGGTGAGGCTAGCTGAGCTAAGTGGTGTATATTTGTTAGATTGGTAGATGTTATGCACTTTGCACGCATTTAATATGCTTTCAAATGACAAATAAGATCCATAAAAAGGAATATACACATTGGCTTAATATCCCTTTCTCTCAACATAAAAAGGAATACACACATTGGCTTAATATCCCTTTCTTTCAACATGACTATCTGTTTCTCATGGTAACCCGGGATTAAGATTTATTTTGAACATGATACAATTCATATGTATCAAACAATTGACATCTCTGTGTCAGTTTGATTGTCCTTTCATTGCCAGTTTAATTGACTTGTCCCTGTGTCAGTTTGATTGTCCTTTCATTGCCAGTTTAATTGACTTGTCCCTGTGTCAATTTGATTGAATACCATTTGAAGGCCCTTTGTCAGTTTTTTGACATCCCTGTGTCAGTTTATTTAACATCCCTGTGTTATTTTGACTGAAATAACTCTGACGCTTTGATTATATTTGAAAATAAAGTCCAATGGATAAAGTAAAAGCTGATAGTGTATTATAAAAGATTTCATTAACAGTATGACACCATAGAATAGGGTAAGCCTTGTTCTGTTCTACTGGACTTCCTCGCTCCATGTATGTCTGGAAGAACAACCCGTCCGAGCGATATTTTGTGCTGCTGTTGGGTGCAGCTGGCCTAGAAATTAAAACTGGCATGCTTTTAACGTTCCATTTATGATAGAACTAGAACGAATTTAGGTTTACCCGGCATTGGAGTGATTAAAGTGAAGTATGGCAGGTCACATGATGTAATTTATAAGCCCTTTAGATATTATAGTACAAGCTATATGTACTGGACTAGCGCAAGCTGTATGTACTAGGCTAGTGCAAGCTGTATGAACTGGGCTAGTACAAGCTGTATGTACTGGGCTAGTACACGCTGTATGTACTGGGCTAGTACAAGCTGTATGCACTAACAGACTATCTAATATTTTATCTGGGCTAGTACAAGCTGTATGTACTAACAGTCTAGCTTTTGTTCTATCTGGGCTACTAAAAGCTGTTTGTACTAACAGACTATCAACTATTTCAGCGTGTCTGTGTTATATTTTATCTGGGCTAGTACAAGCTGTATGTACTAACAGACTATCTACTTTTTTTTATCTGGGCTAGTACAAGCTGTATGTGCTAACATACTATCTACTTTTTTATCTGGGCTAGTACAAGTTATATGTACTAGCATACTATCTACTATTTTATCTGGACTAGTACAAGCTGTATGTACTAACAGACTATCTACTATTTTATCTGGGCTAGTACAAGCTGTATGTACTAATAGTCTAGCTATTGTTCTATCTGGGCTAGTAAAAGCTGTTTGTACTAACAGACTATCTACTATTTCAGCGCGTCTGGGTTATATAAAAGATACAGGAGCCATTAACAGAACACAGCTCTTCTTACTGAATAAACGCCTCTGCCGAAGCCTGTGAAATTTTTCCTTTTTTTTTCAGCCACGCGATAATACAATCCTTAACCTAACACGATTAGTTTGAACGATTGAGCTGTGTAAACTCTTTTAGTGAGTTACGACCACACTGTCGCATCATAATATGGCTTCCCTAAACTCGTTTATTAAAATTATCGACTTCTGAGCCATTTTCTCTACCTTCTCTTTGCTCGATAGTTTCGGAATATTTTAATAGGACATTTATACGAATTCATAGCTCTTATCGAAGGTATGAATTACACATCACTAATGATAGCACGTGATCTAATAGTATCGGGTGTAAACGAAGTTATGCGACATACAAGGTCATAGTCACTTGATTCTTTCGTGTTGAGTAATTTTCCCCGATATAGAACCATCGCCAGTAATAAATCAATACGGCACAATACACTGATTGGAGAAACATTTCAGTCATTCCAATGAGTCTATAAGCAGCCTGTGATATTTGATGTAAATCCGCGATTATATCATTTTTATTATGACGTCGGTAAGATTGAAGGGCGGGAATTTTCAACAAAAAATTATGGTTGATTGATTGGTGTTTAAGGCTGTGCTTTAAGGTCTTTCGCTTAAATGGCGGCGGTTACTTCCAACAACAAGTGACACTAGCACAGCCTAGATGTGAAACGTTTCCAGGGCTAAATGAAGACAGTATTGCTACTCTTCATACAAACTGCCCTTAGCTAAAGGGCGTAAAAAATAATGTTAAAATTTGATAAAGAGATTGAATTTAAGCAATTATCTTTGTTTTGATGTAATATTGGGTCATCCAGGAAGGGATTGCCAACACAACTGTCGCTTTGGGATAAGACTTTCTAAGAATGAATTCTTATTCAGGAGATTTCCTAGACGGAGATCTGTGCTGGAATCGAACCCACGATCCGTACAGACCGGCTTCAAATAGCCAGAAATAAATATCGTTAACCAGGACGCCGACTTTATGTCTGCAAATTTAGCTGAACTGAAGAATCTGTTCTATAATTATATCTTTAAAATGTTGCCCCTCAAAAAATGGAAAACACTGTTTGTGTTAAATAGACTTGTTTTGTTTTCCATAGAATGTAGTCTTTCATTGAAATGAGATGTCAATAAGTTGGCAGTCTGATAAAGAACTGTTTCGAATTATGTACCAACAATGGCGTAATCAAATTTTATAACGCATTTAAAACAAGTCTCGATTCTCCTTCTCTCAGACAAAGTCGACGTAACGTCCATTTAATCGACATGTAGCAAATACTTGCAAAAACATCTGATTGTCTGCTTTAAAATGCTTCGATTACTCTGACTAATGAATTAAGGTTGGTTCTGTCAGAAAATTAATGAAGTGTGTGGACATCCAGGAATCGCCACACCGAAACGCCCTATAGGTTAGAATTTCACGAAGGTAATTTAACGTGGCAAAGGGCGTGATTGTTCTTAAACGATTGCCTGGTAATCAAGTTAATTTATTACAATAATCACAGTAAGATTGCCTGATAATCAAGCTAATTTATTACAATAATCCCATTAAGATTGCCTGGTAATCAAGGTAATTTATTACAATAATCCCAGTAAGATCGCCTTATAATCAAGTGAATTTATTACAATAATCCCATTAAGATTACCTGGTAATCAAGTTAATTTATTACAATAATCCCATTAAGATTACCTGGTAATCAAGTTAATTCATTACAATAATCCCAGTAAGATTACCTTGTAATCAAGTTAATTTATTACAATAATCCCAGTAAGATTACCTGATAATCAAGTTAATTTATTACAATAATCACAGTAAGATTACCTGGTAATCAAGTTAATTTATTACAATAATCCCAGTAAGATTACCTGGTAATCAAGATAATTTATTACAATAATCCCAGTAAGATTACCTGGTAATCAAGTTAATTTATTACAATAATCCCAGTAAGATTACCTGGTAATCAAGTTAATTTATTATAATAATCCCAGTAAGATTGTCTGGTAATCAAGTTAATTTATTACAATAATCCCAGTAAGATTACCTGGTAATCAAGTTAATTTATAACAATAATCACGGCAAGATATTTTAACACAAATCAGACAGCTAATAAGTAAACTTTTCTTTCTCGGACACTAAAGTACAGAAGTCAACAGAGACTCTTTGGTTGTTTAACAGCCAAGCTGAATCAATATAAGTAAGATTACCTGGTAATCAAGTTAATTTATTACAATAATCCCAAAAAGGTTACCTGGTAATTAATTTATTACAATAATCCCAGTAAGATTACCTGGTAATAAAGATAATTTATTACAATAATCCCAAAAAGATATTTTAGCACAAATCAGACAGCTAAAAAGTAAACTGTTCTTTCTCGGGCACTAAAGTATAGAAGTCAACAGAAGCCCAGCTGAATCAATATTGACTTATTGTTAAACAACCTGTATAGTTTAAGAAAATAGTTAATTGTAAGTCAACCTTACAAGTAAGTAGTTCGATACCGGATATAGTCACGTGGATGTTTACGATATTTGTGTACATCTCCATTTCTTGTCTTTAGCTAGGGGGTCTGCTGATAAAACCATCATATATATTCAGTCATAATGTAAACGACTAGGTCAACTAGCTGATGAAATGGGGAAAATCTAACAAAGCTTTTTGGCAGGGGCCCAAAATCTGTAACAAAGTAAGAACGACACTTGCTGTCTGGTGACAACGGATAGCCATTAGGATCAATTGTAGGCATCTAACTCACTTACAATATCTGACTACTGATACCAAAATGGCGCAGAAGAATACGTTTTAGTGCCACGTGGAGATGCATATAAAATAGGTCGCTTCACAGATACGGAGCGTCGGACTAAATCCACTACACAATAGTATATTTTGTTTTGCGACATTGATTAGGGCAGACTAAGATTACACCGTAAATCCCCTTTAACCATCTCGCAAAAGCAATGGTTTTTTTAACACATTGTTATTCTTGAATTAATGTTTGCCATGTCAAACTTAGGAATCCGTAAAATATTTCTCATATCTGCTTGGCTCAGTGCCAATGTGTAGTGATTCGGTGAGCAGTTGACCGTGACGGTAGGAATCATGTCGGAGCATCCACCGGCCATTTCCGTTCCGTAAATAAACTCGGGCGAGGAGTGGGTCATTGCACCCATTTACAATTTACCGTCACGTGAGGTACATGTAACTCACATGGATTCACGTCATTATAGGAATAAGTTATCCCAAATGAAGCCGCGTGTTTGTTTTTGTCTGAAGGCCAACCTTGTGTTGATATGATGACGTTATCGGAACAACATTATTCTTAAATTTAGTTACAGAGGACACAATTTGTATTATTTGCAAAAACTCATACATAAAATGGAACAGTGATTTGGATTCTAAAAAATATTCGCGGACCTACCTGCGGAGATTCCAGCTCTAAGGTATCACCGAGCCATCTTGTCTGCTCTCCGATAATCGGAAACCAGCTTTCAGCGCGCTGTGATACTCGTCGCACCACAGCATCACAGCGACAACAACGTTTTTGCGCTATATCTGTTATTATAAAATGTGATCTTTCGAGGTAAAAATCTCTATACTTTGGTTTCGGTTCTGTTGCATTTAGTTGTTAAAACCTATGACCCAAGACACCCATTGTCGATGGTAGTATATATAAGACTTGCATCATCTTCCACTGCTTGACATCAACCTGAAAGTCAGGAGCTATATTTGTTTTACTGTTTTGATTGTAGTATTACATTTCCACAATTGATTGTCAATTTAATTCTGACGAATGTATGGGGATAACCATCGAAAAGATTGCTAGGTGATACCGTAAGGCTTAAATCTCCGCATGGAATCTCGAGGTAGTTCCGCGAATAACGTTTATAGAATAATACAGTGTTTTGTTCAAATGTTATTTTATACGAGAAATAGGCTTGTTTGATTTGGTACAAATCTGCGAAGTATTTTGGTTCATTTCCACACATGCGCACAAAATATCCGGTGGTTAACATTACACGTTTTATTGTAATATGATTGCTTCCATTCACCTCCCATATATATGTACCGTTTCAGAAAGAGTCGAAGGATGTTCCGACATACTCCGATATATCTGTACCAGTACAGAATGAGTCGAAGGATGTTCCGGCATGCTCTGATATATCTGTACCGTTTCAGAAAGAGTAGAAGGATGTTCCGACATGCTCCGATATATCTGTACCAGTACAGAAAGAGTCGAAGGATGTTCCGACATGCTCCGATATATCTGTACCCGTACGGGAAGAGTCAAAGGATGTTCCGACATGCTCCGATATATCTGTACCCGTACGGGAAGAGTCAAAGGATGTTCCGACATGATCCGATATATCTGTACCGGTACGGGAAGAGTCAAAGGATGTTCCGACATGATCCGATATATCTGTACCGATACGGGAAGAGTCAAAGGATGTTTCGACATGGAGAGGAATCAAGTTACGAGCTAGATGACTCTTCACTTCACAAGACTAATTGATTTACGACTCAACTCCTGTGCTTTTATCAGTTTGAATTTTTACTCTCTTGTAATATAATTGTGTTTTCACCCAGATGAGATGTATTTTTAGCTTGTTCGCTATATCTAGTGGTTTTACAACCTTTTGTTATGCCTGACAATATTATCCATATATGCATTTATAAAGAAAAAAACCCCGTACCCAATGTTTTTGAAAATGTCAACCATCCCTTATTATAGCGACAAATGAGCAGCCGTATCGACATTTGTTTTTAGTATTAGCGGATTCCTACTACTTCAAATGGTACATAAATACAGTCCGCTAAAATGCCCGGATGGTTATCCTCGGTACATGGGATCAGAATACCAATCCAGACTAAAGTAAACATCGTAATCAAACAGGCTTCATAGTCAGCCAAAGCGAGATCACAGAATTACCATGGTTTAATTATGTTGTTAGAAAAAGGCTGGAGGCGGAAGACCAATTGGAAATGCGAAGATTTGTCAAGATCAGCATTAGTTCAGACGTCATTAAATTGTGGAGGACGCAACGACGTATATTTAAAAGACTTGGATTAGTTGAAATAAAAATTCATACCGAAAGAAGAAACGGTTAATCACTGTCAGCATGTGAATAGTTCCGTGATTTGGGGCGATTCATAACCGAGCAAACGACCGAAGAGGACGCTGATTGGCTGATAAATGAATACTTCCTGTAGATTCAATACTCCGTGGCTGACCACTTAGCTTAACTATGTTTATGTGTGCCGTGTCTGTCAATCTATTGGTTGAACAGAAAGGGACACGTGTGTAGTTCAATGAGCTTTTACTAATGATTTATTTATTTACCAAAATGCTGTTTCTCATTTGCTATATTTATATTACGAACTGTAGAAATAACATGTTTAGTCCAAATAGCATATAAAGATACATTTAATACAGAAAATCACACAATACCATTTGTTACCGCTTGAATGGGCTGTACTGCTGAAGCGGGACGTCGCGTCTGTCGGTTTTAATGATCTGTACACGATCGATTCGATACTAAACCGGATATAGCAATCTAACTAAACGCATACGGTCCATGGATGACGCCTGACATAAAATCAAAAGAAATAAACTTACAATTAAATACTGTACTTCACAAAAACGGATCCAATTTTCGAGATTATTGACCTTGAATCGAATCGTCGGAAATAAAACAAAGACTGAAAGCTTTGCATTTGATGTTCTTTGACTTCACTTCCGGTTGTATTTAAATGACTTCCTGTCTAAGATGAATATAGCCTACCTTTTAAGACACAGATAATAAAATGTTTTAAGAGACGAATGCAATGATTATCAACGTAGGTTTTTGCATTTCTATTTGTTGTAAAACTAATATTCCTCCACTTCTAAGTCAAAACAATTAAACTTTGTTTGAGATAAACTGCTATAACCACATGGGTCCGTTTGATAAGCTTCTTTAATTGTTGATTATTTAGTGTATTTTAGTTTGTTGGAAAGAGTATCGTTAACAGTAGACTATATTATACACTTTAACTCGAACGCTGAGATTTTTTAAGTTGGCTGCTATCAGCTGACTGTTTGGGAACATAATATATAGTAGAATGTTAAAGACTAAATTGTTAACTGTAATGAATTAGTAACTTGATTTATGATTGAAACAAGATATTAAATTAACGTTGACTATCTGAAGGTCCTATGTTATTTGCATAGTTCACGTCTGATACTCTCTTTGATATAACATTCTATTGGTCACTCTCCCAAACGTTAAATCATTCTTCAAATACTCGGATGTTTTCAGAACAGACGGCACCTGACACATTTAAATCCAGGACATAACGATGTTGACCGAATGTCAGAGAATCACTTACCCTCATTGCTATCTTGGAAACTAATCGAATAAACAAAGAGGGATTGTAGAAAGGCGTAAAAGGATTTCGTCTGAACAGTGTCGCCCTGTAAGGACACACTATACTGTGTTTACATACTCTCCTGACATGGCTTGTTTTCATCCGTGAGTAAACTGGAGACTAACATAAGGCCAGTGTAAGAGTAATCGATGATCGGATTTGTAAGAGCCTTCAGTGACACATAACACAGTAGGTACAAACAATGCACAAACAATATGGTATAAATGTCCACCATACAAATGCAAGGTTAATGTGACTACTATTATCAACATCCGTTCTGTCAACCTCGAATATAGTTCTTAATAAAATGGCGTGTTTTATTGTTTTTTTATTGTTCTGCTCCTGCAAATTTGTTTTTGGTGGAGTATTTGGTATTGATGTGAAGTAATTGATTTGAGGTTTCTGGTCAGTGTAATAATTATGTTAGCCTAAATAGGTGAGATTTGGTGTATTTTGCACAATTAGATGAATAGGTGATACGGCTGTTGTTTACATTCTGAGGGAGCTTGGCAACCCCTATCAAATGCTATTCAACGGTCATCATCTGTCAAGACTTAGATGGTGAACTCCACAAGGACAGATTAACGTATGTACCAGGCATTTTCGCTCAAGGAAAGTTTGGGAGGCAGCTGTGGAGCCAAACGTTAACATTACAGCTAAATTAATAGTGTTCCTGCGCCAGTTACTTTCGATAGATTGTGGCTGTCGTCCTGCAGATTACAGTATTAGGGAATGACGTAAATATCCCTGAATCTATAATGTCTATTCAGCACGGTGGGTGTTTCTCAGCACAATTTGTAATATTATAGAATGCTACAACGCAATTTACGAAAAGGCCAATCTGTTGCGACTAACGTTCAAAACAAATGTTTATTAAATTAAACATACTGCCTTGAAAGCCTTGCCTGAATCTGAATAGATTAACATGTCGCCTGCTTATCACAAAGTCCAGTCTACGTTAACATGCCAGGTTGAACTGTTGGTTATCCATCCATATAATAAATCCTTATGTATAAAATATTTTTGATCAATCTGATTCACTGTCGAGACCGTTTCAAATCACTTAAATATTTTACTATGAATGGGTTGTGTAAGATCTTAACCGCGGCGAATCTTGACGCCGGAAATAATCTACGAAATCTGTCGTTTGATTCCCTTCAGCAAGGAGTGCCTTCCCGTTGGATTTAATATTCCTGTATAAAATTACCATCGAAGTGTACAACCTATTACACAGAAAGCAATATTACTGTTCGTCCGAGCACATGTCTAAGAATCTTAATGCTCTGTGTAAGTACGCAACAAGATCTCAGCATAATTGAATGAATGAATGAGTCAACGAATGAATGAATCAATAGGTCGACCGGTTGGTCGATCAGCTGGTCATCCAACCAAGCAATATAGTTTGAGCTTAAGAACAAATTTAATCTAATCTATGTGCTTAAAGGCTTACCCACTGGATTGAAGGACATGATTTTACCATTAAACCAGCAGATATAAAACTGTCATTTGGGATTCGATCAAACGATACCATTGTTTATTTTTTAGCTTTTAGATTTTATAAAATGTCAAAGAATACATTTGGAGCTAAAAATGAATAGATTACAGCTGTGAAAGCAACATGTTTGGGTCGATACATACAGTGAATAGCTAATGCTGTGACAGACAGCCCTCTGGTTAAGGGCAGTATGTTTCAA
>JAVFBX010236699.1:0-10588 GCA_034783855.1 Mopalia kennerleyi | reverse complement strand
AGCCTCCAGCCATGGGGAAAGTTCTCTCATCTGACTGTGAACATGAAGGCAGCACAGCCTGTTTGTATGGAGAATACCTGATCAGTTCCTGGTAATCAGTTTTAAATACCTACATGTATAAATGTTAAGAGAACTCCTTAGTTTACTTGGTATAACAGCCTTAATCTTGAGTCAATGGCTAGTGTATAATATCGTACTCTTGGTTATTTCACTCTGTCAACAGAAGCAGGTGCTTGCTTGTCCACGATCACGGTGCCGAAGGAATCAACATTTATAAGGAAACAATACTTATAAATACTGAACCATAGAGATGAAATAACAACTCCATACAGTTTGACGTAGTTTTATATTAACACGGATATGCATACAACCTCATAACTGAAACTGAACTACATATTTAAGAAGGTGTTATCTGAATGAAAGCCATTTTAATCTTATACCTTGTTTAAAAAACACTAAATCCTGCTACATGTATATTTACGTGTAGTTGTACAAATCTATTTCCTTTTCGATAAAGTTTTTTTTCTTAAGGTATGAAAAAGGGTAAGGGTGTGGCTCACAAGGTATTTATCAAGAAAACCACATAAATAAACAAATTAAACATGCATGACTAACAAACTATGAGTTGAGCAAAATGAAAGTGGGAAATATTTGACAAATGTTAGATTTAGGTACTTTATACAGTCTCTCTTGAGAACATGTATTAAGTAGTATTAAGGCACTCTAAGGGTTTTAGTTACGAGGAAAGGTGTTATGATATCAAGAACAGGCATTATGTTTGGAAACTACTTAATTAGCAGCCATTGTTTCAAAGAAAAAGGGAAATCCTTAAGCATTATAAACTTCCTTGACGGAAGCCACAGGAAAATTCAAGGCTGTTAGTGTATGTACATATTCTGACAAAACTATACATTTACAATGAAAACTGATAGGGTGAACGAGTACATCATGACATTTAGTGTGTTCAAAAAACAGGATGACATTATAAACATAAGACTGAACCCTTAGGAGTAACGGAGCAGATACAATCTTACTTTTCTAAACAGTTTTACAAGTGTAACAAATAAAGCTTTATCCCCAACAAGTACTGCTTTTGACACAAAGAACAAACTTGCAGTAGTTAAAATGTTCCATTACAAAAAGCAAATTGTTCCATTTCCTCTTTAATTAATTTATTTATAATTTTATTTCGTCTTCCAAATTCAATTCTTTCCTACATCTGTTTTTCAAGTTAGAAGTTGCCGGCACCTTTTTCTTATTTTGTGGCTTATGTATGCAAATTTTACTTTTTTTAAAAAACCTATTTATGCTTAAAATAATTATCAAGTACAAAATAATCAACTTACATCAGAAAATGAATCCTGAAAGTTATTTCAGTAAGTCACTCATGTACATTGCTTATATTCTTCAGTTTTTGTCCACATAACATTGCAATTCTTGGTTAACTCCTCAGTCAATAAAATAAAGTCTGTTTCACAAGAGGATAATTTCTATCCAAAAAGAACCACCAAATAAAATCATTAAGTCTGCACAGATAGGGAACATTGATCTTCAATAAAAATGGTGCTAAACATAATGCAAGTTTGTCAGCAAGGCCAGGTTAAGTACAAGTGGCTCTATCGATATCCAGCCTAAATGACAACTTATGAATTTTCTCTTTAACATGAAGCACCCAAATTCACACTTTTACAATACCACTTGGAAATGTTAAGTCCATCATCCCAAAGGAAATAACACATAAAAATCAGAGACTGAGAGCCTTATGTTTGTGGAAAACCACAGAAGACAAGGGAATGGTTGAATCTATTGTTGAATCCTCTAGGGGGACATTTGAAGACCATTTGTGTCTCACATAAAAGCAGGAAGATCTTATACTAAATTGCTAAGATCAACAAAATTAAGCCTTGAATTGCAATTAACCCCATACATCATCTGAAATTTAGAATTGTAAATATACATGTAAGAAGAATTGTTCTTCATACGCAAAGCCTCTTTCCTCTGGGATGGAATGGAAGAAAAATGGATTCTTACCTGTAGTCTATCAATGACTTTTAAAGCTTAATGTAAATCAGCGTAACTGTGGTCAGCAGACAACTAGATTCCACACGATCTGTTGTTTATATCCACAAGGGATTGTCATAATCCAGCTCGGGTGAAACTTCCCCAATGTTGACCAACGAGAGACACGATGTGCTGGAGCGTCAAATAAACACCCGTTATCAATCACATGTCCCAGTCTCTAGTGGAGCCAGACAGAAAAGCGAGCATGATGAACAGCGGAATTCCTGAACAGATTCCCACATAACCTAACACCACTCGATCGACAACAAGCTCTGGTGCAATTTATGCAATAACATAAAGACAACGGGAAGAATAAGGACAAAGGGTAAACGAGTCAAACAACAAGAAAACATCATGTCAACATAATCACGATATAACTGACCAGTAACCACAAAGAAAGGCCCCTGAGAGCCAGCCTTAATCTGAACAAGAGCAGTCTCAACAAGGCTTATCATAATATCGCGTATCAGAAATTCAATGACCACATTTAAACCTCGGATAAAAACCTGAATTACATTGTTGAAGAGTACAAATATAACAGCTCAGAAAAAAAAAAGGCTGAAATTTTTTTGTTGTTCCAGATTTAACAAATATATTCCTTTTTTAAGACGGCATATAAATTATTTCTGTAAAGCAAATCGTCATTTGGATAATTAAGGGACAAAAACATTCACCAAAATATGGCAAAAAATAATCAATATATTTTTAACGACTTGTTTAATTCCTCAACAGTCATTTTGTCCAGAAATTATAATCATCTTAAAACAATTACCTGATTTAATACTTTTATAGCAATCATTCATATAGAATACATAGCAAATGATAGAACAGTGATCAATTGATAAAATAATTAATAAACCAGACTACAGGGATTCCAAGTCATTTCTAATTAACCAAACTAACATGTTTATTCATTTATTTATTAAGATACATATTTATAAGTTCTGGTATCTATCAAATGATGGGAAATGTGCAGCATAGTTTTCTTGATCACAGATGGATTTATCAAATGTAAGTTAGTATATATTTTGAAGCTTGTCTGATGCCTATATTATATTTTCTTTCAGAATTATACATAATAAAATTATTGTAAATAATAAAATAGATTAGATAAAATTCCCTCCTTTAAAGATTTGTAATTATTAAAATTACATTTATTTATTAATTAAGGTTTTACTGATATCCCAAAACATCCTGAAAATATATATGTAATCAGCTATTAAAAATCTTGATGACCAGTCTCACTCTTATTTTTGATAAATTATTTACCTTACATTCTTGAACTGGAAGAGGAAATTATGAAGGTGGGGCTTACATTGAACAGTTATCTTCTCAGATCTTTTCACCAAAAAAAATATAAATCCTTGTTTTATTGTTAAAATTTTGAATAACAGTGATGGGCCTTGGTTGGGAAAAGCCGTTACAATAGCCAAAGGGAGGGCACCAATGTGTGGGAAGGAGCAGCAAGTTTAACTGTGTTGTCCTTTTATTCTTATGAAAAGGTTGCACTTGAAAACTGACAGAGGAAATTGAAAGGAGAAACTTTGTATACACGAATGCACTAATGTGAATACTGAAAAGCAAACAGAATTTATAGCTTTATATCATAGCTCCTGTGTGAAAATTACTTTAAAATTGATGCGGAAGACATATTGGGTGTGACGGTACCCACCCAAATGTCATCACCATTCGCTTCAAAATTTCAATTTAAGGTAAAAAACTAATTGAATAAAAATATGTACAGTTTTTGAATCTACAAATTCATGTGTAGTTTACAAATAACTATTAACAATAATAATACATATTCTACTGACACATAATTTGTTAATTTTATGTTTTTTATTGTTTATAGAAATAAACTATAAAAATCAATGAGAAACAGAAAAAAATATGAAGACCAGACTAGACATCCCATTAATAACTAAGAGAAAAGATCATAATAATAATCGAATATGAAATGCTAAGCATCACTGCACGACTTACATTTTCGCTGTCTTAAACCAATACAAATCATTTTAAAGTTAATATTAAGTTGCAGCCGCCTTAATAACTTTTAATTATATAGCGTGAACTTGAACCAATAATGCTGCTAAAAACTCACGGATCGCCGCATCAATGAGCAATCCTAAATTTCAAATTTCCGTACATTTACACTGAAAGGCTATTGGGTTGATTGTCAGGTCAAAGATAGCCTTAGGGTAGATTAAAATGTGACAGCAAAGAAGAAACTCTTCCAGACATATGGCTTAAAAATTACTTTTAAAATTGTACAATGTCAACATGAAAATTTAGTAAATAGGTTTGATGTATTACCTTCTTGTTTTTTTTTTCAAGAGATTAAAAAAAAATTATTATATTAAATAATGACTTGCTTATAATGTTGAAGTGAAGTGGTGTTCATTAAAACTACACAGATCTTTAGGCAAGAGTTGAAAGTTTTTCTCAAAGTTGTCAGACCAGTAACATGTCTTGTTCTTTTAGCAAACAAATCATTAAAACATCAAAGTGACATTAAACTAAACTGTACTATTAGTTTTCTGAAACTTGGCACTTCTGTTATATATAGACAATTTATGCAAATGACATATTTATATTTTCCTGGTTAATGTTTAAACGAAGAACAGAGCTATTTTACAGGAAACTTTTGTGTTAATTAATATGAGCCAGTAAGTAGCATGTGCATAATGTTAAGTTTAGAATTAACTTTTCGAAATTTGGATGAAGAATGTTATACAACAAGAAATCAAAGTTATGTCATATTACTTGATATTTATTTAATTTTTGTTTTTAATTTATCTTTGAATGATAATAAATAAATTATGATATCAATATATAATCAATAGTAGAGTTCATTATTTTATTGATATCAATATTTTCAAATTGCTTCACCTCTATTTGACCTTGGAACTCAGTGACATGACCTCACATGTTGCTAAGAAGTCTGTCGCTATGATTTTGCTGGCTGATGTCAATTAACGGCGGGTGGCCTGTCCGTAGTCAACTGACCATCAGGTGACCAGAGCTAGCCTTAGGCCGTGTCTACCTTTGTCATCAACCTGCCATTAATTCTAATACAAAAGCACTTAAAAATTTCAGGTCAATTTCAGCATTTTGGACACACTTTTCACACAAAAGGAAATATTTGAGATTACGATTAACTAAATCTGTAATAAGACTATTTTAAAAGAAAATTACGAACAGGTTGTTCTATTGAACTTTTTTTATAATATAGATTTTTTTTTTTTTTGCCGAAGTGTCCACAAGAAAATATTAACAGTGGGTGAGTTTTTCCTTTGTGTTGAACATTGTACAATGGTTAATTGTCAATTTTTATGGAAACCGAGAAAACAACCCCCTATGATAGTCGGAATTGGCGAAAAAATTTCCCTTTTATACCCTTGGTATGGACGCCATGACCCCTTAAGTGCTTCATTGAAAAGGGTTCAGCAGTCTTAAGCGCTACCAAATGAACCATGGCACATCTCTTTACAGTATTAAAAAAATTAAAGTAAAAAAAAAAGTATTCTCAGCTACAGTTATAGTGATATTACATGGTGTTGTTGTTGTTGTTGCCCTGTCCTAAAACATGCTTAGTTATGACAACCTAAGATTAAAATGCTGAGCCTTGTTTGGCTTCAAAAATCACGACATGGTATGATATTGTTGATACATATTCTGCTTACACCCAGATATTTGTTGAATATTCACTAATATAAGGATGAACTCCTATTACAAGTCTGTATATTTGTATCTCATATATCTCTTTACAATTTCTGTTATTATTACATTAAGATTAATTAAACCATTATAAAGGTCTATTTTCAAAGACACTGAATTACAAAAGTACACCTGTACGACAGCATCTGGGTATAATTAAGGTAACTTATCCATAGCTTACCTTGAAGTATCCACACTTAGTTACAAAAACTTATTCCGTCTACATCTACTACTTAGGGTGATACTGCTTAATTGAACAATGTAAATTGTGGCTTAACCTAATTAACAAGTCCAATATTAAAGTCAAAGTAAAACTGTTCTATTTAGTCATGTGTTAGTATAGGTTGTAAATTTTAATAGTATACAGTGCTTCACTACAGCACAATAGTATATCAAAGCCTAACAGGACTCCTAATGTGAATGTATGATGTCAGGCCTTAAATTAACTTTAGGGGATTTTGACAGAAGTTTTTCCATGCAGCCATCTAATATCCACAGGCCGTGTCCTGTATTCATCCTACCGATAGGCTCATAATACATATATCCTACACAATGTGGGTTACAACTTATTTTATTACGGAAGATTTGCTTCAGTACAGTTTCTAACGCCTTTATCTCTTTTATCAAACAACATGTTTATGCTTCATGTCTTACATGTTAATCCTCTCAACAAGCTGTATTAATAATCTTTTACATAGTATTTTCCTACAACTTCTTAATAAATGTTATTTTCTATAAGTCCGCTACAGATATATAAGACACTTTTTAAACTCACAAATGTCTTATCAAACCCTTATATCTTTGTTTTATTTCAATAATCAAAAGGTAGATCGACTACTGTACTAAAACATCATGGTTGATTTAATCATGAGCTTGAATCTGTTTAATGCTCTTCTTAAAGAAACCTACAGAGTTCTCCAACACAAAATGTTATTCACAAGTTTTATATTTTAAATGTAATGTTTTATCAAGATCAGTAAGAGCTATTAGAAGTGTGGGTGACCAGATTAATTACATGTATTTGTATAACAATCTGATCAGGTCTCCTACGTCAGACTGGTCGACTTCTTATTGTAACAGACTGTTACAGGGAAAGATTATATACAGAGCTCTTCAAGCAGTTACCCTGATGAATTCAAAGAGGGGATTAAAACTACACAACAACAATGGTATGTTAATTAAATATGGAGCTTTATGTCTGCTTACAGAATTATTGCTATTCAGAAATTAACCTTTTTTCATAAAATACTTACAAGTGCTGGTGAGTTTTAGTATTTTGGTAACTGATTTATTCATTGATTGAGGTTTTACCCTGTGCTTTAAGGCTATTTCACTTATATGATGCTGGTGTATTACAATGATAATTGACAAGAACCTAACCATGAAATGTGTATTTTGATACTGTTGGAAAGTAAATCTGCTTCTCTTTAAACAAACTGCCCTTTAATAACCAGAGGGAATTCAGTAACTGTTTTATTTGCTCAAAATGTACAGTTATAATTACAGCCATGACAATACATAACATTGCACAAGTCCAATGGTGCATGTAAGCAAATCCACACCCCCATACATTATGAAATTCCTTTGAAAATTCATCATGACACAAAGTTGGTCAAATATTTACAAAACGAAATAAATGAGAATAAAATTGACAGATTTTCTCATCAAGTTATCCAAAAGCTAAAGAAGTCCATTCGTAAAAGGAAAAAGGAAGCCATATTTCTGTCTTACATCAAACAATGGGTAACAATAGAAGAGATATTCTCATGAACAAAAAGCAATGAACGGAAACTTGGTTCAATTATTTCAGCAAGCAACACTTTTTTTGCAGCAGACCCTTTCCAATCTCTTTAGTACTAGTACATGTTGAGTAATGAGCCATATTTTACCAAGACTCGAGGCAGAGACGTCAGCGACCATTGTTCCCGTTTCCATTGTTACGGCCATTGGTGTGTTTTCATTCAATAAAACTCCATGACCCATCTGATGAATCTAGGTAGCAGAGCGGGGGCAAGCTAACCAGATTACTGTGGGGACTAACGTCAGACCCTCAATAAAGGACAAGAAAAATGGAACAATAGACCTGATCATTTACAATAAGTTCACCATGGTTAAAACAAAACAATTTCCAGATAGAATCTACAGCTATTGTCTTCAAATATCATCAACATGATAATATAAGCGTATTATTAGAAAATATTATATGTAAATAGGGTTTACGGATAAAATGAATCTTTACATTTTTAGAGAAAATAGGGAAGTGGTGATTTTTTTTCTCAAAATCTGAATAGCCTTAATCTTTTTCTCAGTCTAGCCTAGAAAACAGTTTTCAAAACTGGCCATTTTAAAAAAAATAAATTATTTATATTAAGCTTAATGCATGGTAGCAAACTCGTAATTCTAAAATCTATGAGCAGAGGTATATAATACCGTATATGTATCAAGGGAATTAACAGAAGGGAAACACACACTCATGTATGTCACTGGCCGCAAAACCAAGAAATTGGCAGAATAGAAGTAGGCTGGGTGGGATGTCAAAACTGTATGTAGGTTCAACTCTACATGGGGTATGTATGTTAATATAGCACTGGCTGAAAAAAACAACAGTGTAATGGAATTTGATCGGTTGGTTAATTTGACGGTCTGCGGCCAAAGTTGACAAGGTTGTTAATCAATAGATAATTAGAGGAGTGCACATAACTGATTAGATTTCAAACTCATTTATTCCAGGTGACATGGTAAACCAATACCTGTAACTATGTTAGAGCTAGGTCAAAAGAAAACCCTGACTTCCTTTGTGTGTTTATGTCAATTGAGAGTTCTAATCTTGCTGAATACACTGCCACAAGTCCAGATGTGCTAGTCACTAAACACACAGACATCTAAAATAGTCCTAACTTCTTAATCAAACAATAGGACTTTTTTATTTTTATAATAAATTATCAGACAAATATAAATATGATATTTAACTTACGATGAGATGAAGATAGGCACATTACACAACCAACAATTATTTTAAATTTGATTCACATTTTAACTGATTTTGTTTGGTTTAGCAAGCCTATTTGTTGCCCTGTTGCTCTCACAGAAGAGGCAACATGAAATAACTTCAGAACAGCAGAGTGCTCCAAGCAAAGAAACAAGACTAATTTCTTCACATTTCAAATGGCTACATTTATTTTGAATACCTTAAGTAGCATTAAGAAGTACACTTGCCTAGCAGTCAATTCTAAAATAGTATTGGCTTAATGCATGAGACATGATATATTATTAGTGTTCTGTTATGATTTAAACAAATTATATAAAAAGAGTAAAATCTCCATACATATTTAGCATTTTAACTTCCAGTTCTATTTCCGAGGCAAAAGTTTAGAATAATGACTGTATTGCACATGTTTCCAGTTGATCAATTCAGAGAGTGTAGATAAGAGATGGCACACAGAGGCATGTCTTGTCCCAGATTATGAGAGAGGTCATTCATCAACCTCTACAACTGGTTCCTGGGAATTTAGAGGCAGACCCTAGAGAAAGCAGGCGGATAGGGATTTGAGCACCAATTAAAAGGTGGAAAAGTGTAGATGGCAGATTTCTCCATGAAATAGAAAAAAGCTGAAGATTAATGTGATTAAAAGATTGTTTCTTTTGGTTTGACACCATGCCTGGGTTTTTTTTTCATTTAATACTTGTGTTTATCAAGTAACTCCAACACAACTGCCTTTAGAGGGCTCAAAGAAATGAAACACGAGACATTCAATGGGAAGAATAACCCTATCAACATTGTACATTCGCAGAAGTACCTGCAAAAGTGATGAACCTGACGGAATTTGGTGCAATGAATGATATGGTCTAAATTATTTGGGCAAGTTATAAAGACTCACAATGCACTTGTTAATATGTACGAATATCTGGTTGCCATCCATTGCATAACTACTAGAATAAAGGCCATTATAGTATGCACCAATGTGATAATTTCCTAATCTGGAACAAAGGCAGGAAAGAAGAAGAGTCTAGCCCAAAAAGTATTGAAGAATATTACTAATTGTCCTACACAATGTCGAAGTGATTTAATTGTTTGGAGAATACCCTTTAAGCCTCAAGCATCACATATGAAGGCAGGGACAATTGCCTTGAAAGTTGGCAAAAAATGGAAGGTGGAGTCATAAGTGCATTGGAAACTATTGACAATTGTCACTTGTAGCTGAACATTTTCTTTGGGATGCTGGCATTATTAAATGGGTGGCATGGTCTACCCGTTCTGCCTCAAGCAACATCAATGCAATCTGTAAACAGTCTTGTATTTTGGACAAAGGAGAACAAGATACTGGGTGGAGCTTTTTGATACACATCAGCATCATCAGCAACCTTAGTTCAGGGAGGACTCATCTACCTGAGATTGTGCTCCAGGTGTCAACTGGACGATTACCTTCACTCCAGCATGTACAGGTACCACTGCTTTATAAATCTCTGTCATGAAGAGGAATAATTAGATCAAAGAGTGGGTGTGGTGACATCAAACAGCCAACACCCATTGTTAGTCAATGCCCCAGCTAATCCATGTTGAGTAACATGACGTAATCACAGACAAAGAACCAGGGGGAAGTGAGTCTACAGGTATGTTGAAGCTAAGAGTAGTAAGCATTATAGTCTGAATGGTTGCCTTGGTAGTCTGAATGGTTGCCTTGTTACTCACATGTTATAGGGTGTTGGTGAATAATGTAATTGTCACATGCAAAAAAATCGTGCTATTATATATTTAATATTGGCTTTAAGAAAATAATAAAGACCAAATAATCAGCCCAGTTAACAATTG
>JAVFBX010236688.1:0-10588 GCA_034783855.1 Mopalia kennerleyi | reverse complement strand
TTAGCTTATCTATAGGGCAGTTGCATACTTCTAGTTAATAGACTTCTGGTACTACCCACAACACCCTATAACAATTGTCTCAGTCAGTTACTGTACTTGAAAGCTTTTGATACATAGTTATGTAGCTGTTAAAGATTCACTTGAACAAAATACCGACACATCAGCAGACCACGTACAACCAACATGTGAAATAAGAACATAAATAATAGCCAGCTTTACATTTCGAACAAAGTACTAATCTGGTTTATTAGTTGCCTAGACGCGGTCTGTCACCCAGGGAGTAATCTGTAATTACAAGGTCATTATATCGGTAAACTCTCTGTGTCAATTCTCTAAGTTGTCAATCTGCATGCACACCAAACTTGCACTAATGGAAGGAAGGTAATTTTGAGAATGGAGCAATGAAATTACCGGATGTGATCTACTGATAATTAGACATATCTTTGCTTTATCCTCTGTGGAATAAACTAGAACTTGTACATTTATGATCGGAAGAGTGCTAGAGACTCCAACGCGTAGAGCTATACAGCATGTACGAAAACGGATTGATTTACTGATTGTCCGACCCATGTGGACAGTAGGTTGAAATCGGTTTTTCTATTGTATCCAATTTTAAAGGAACTCGTTTTAGGTGAAATTTGTTATGGAGGAATGTAGGCCCCCTAAGTCAACCGACCGACATACATTGGTGCTGATTTCGGTTGACAAAGGTTGTCCTTAACCTGAACGTCCTGTCCTACTTTATCCTATCTTTAAATGATACCTTTTATGTATATTCAGAATCTGGTTAACTGTTGATTTCCTTTGATGTAATAACTGCCTAAATCTCAAGACACTGATATAGTTAATAAGTGTTCGAAATTCAGGACAACCAGAGAACATTATCTATTTGGCAATATGTGAAGAAATTGTAGCTATTTAAAGAATTTTTTTTTTCTCTAATGTGGTACTTAAGAGTACCGTAGTTCAGTGGCTGTTTTGTGCAAGACTTCCTACCGGTCTTTCATCACATTTATGAATGACAGTAAGAAGTAAAAATCCGTCGTCAGATTGTATAACTAAGAAGACGCTAATCGCCAACCAGGTAAACAAACAGAAAAAACAACAGGAAAGTGTTCTTTAAATTGTCACAATTTTCGGATTTTTTGGACCAACATTGTTTTGACTTTTAAAACTCCAATTACGGCCAATTGCAGCTCGCTTGGAGAAAGGAACTGATTATGATCAATCGTTCTGAACTTCCCACAGAATGTCACTTTGACACGCTCGTCAGGTTTTGTTAATCGTTTTTCAGTCAGTGTTAATATGATTTCCCCGTGTGTATGAAATACGACACTCAGTAATGACCACTGTCATTTCAGTTTACTGATGATTATTCGACTCTTTAGAATTCCACATAGGATTTTATTGTCTATATTTCGAAGATTTATTGTTCTTCAATTTGGCCTCAAAGCATCTTCTCTAGCCAAGGGTTTTATATCCGAGCAAGTTGGTCCAAAAAAATAATGTGGAATACGAAAAGATAGTACAATGAACATAGCTTTATTGCTAGTCAGTGAGAATGGAGTTAGCTTTCTGACTAATGAGAAACTCCTGTTTAAAATTGTTCATTTTACATTAATCGACAGATGTTGCTTCAACTTTTGGCTGAATAAGATTTGTAGCATTTTGCTCTTATTCCAGACGCTCAGTGGTCATGCATAATTTATCAAGGAGTGCGTGATGATTTTGGAATCAGTAAACAAATCAAGTGACATTGAAGCCGAGTTATGCAGAGCGACAAAAACACAAAGGTAGAAAAATAGGTGCAACGTCAAGCTTTTGCAACTTTTACGTTATGACATTTGCAAAACGTTTCAACTATCTGTCATTTAATTTATATCATTTTAATCGAACAGAACAGAGTATATAGCTCTGTAAATAAATACCTATATTATATACAACTAATGAAATTTTGAAAGGCTCCCCATTATTAAAAAAAAATCGTTTCTATGCTGTACCGTCATGAATTCACATGGAACGGTACACAATCTGTTTATAAATAAATATTGTTTTAATGACTAAGTGAATATTCTCGGTCAATTTCACATTTTGTATTTCAAAGTGAGCTCTAACAAATCACGATTTATCACAAAACCTGTTTTATAAGCGTGCGTACGTTTTAAATTACAAAGCACGTGACAGTCGATCCGAGTCAACGTCATCTCGCATTGGCAAGGACAAAAGAAGACAAATGTATGCTTAATTACATTTCTCTGAGCGTAACGTTATAACAAGGAAAACGTTTTATCTGCCTTTTATCTCATTTGTCTCGTTTGAATTTGAAAAGAAAACTGCAGTCATTTTTGATTAAATGAGGAATCGATAGGCTGCAGCACAACATTGAACAGGGGGCGTAGCTATAGATTCTGGTTACAGCAGCTCGGAATAAAACTCTTCGTTAGCGAAGATGGTAGCTGTATAGCTAAAATTGTCAAGCTCTCATTTGTTTTACCTTTGAGGGAGGAAACAATATTTGAAAACTGGACAGAATGAAAGAATGGCAAATCGTTCAATTCTGTTGAGGTTCAATCCTTATTTATGTAGCTTTAGGGTTTAATCCCTACTACCAGGGAGTTTGACTCATTTCACATTGAGAAATCTTTTAAATCCAGAAAAGAATAGATGTAAAATTTATGCTGCAATTGCAAAATATATTCTGCAGACCAAAACAACAATAATTACATGTTTTAAGCAAGTTTAGGTATTATTATTATTAACATAAAGCTATGGCGCGCATATCCCCGTGAGGCTGCATGCGCCAGCGAAACCAAATAACCAACCAACCATCCCTACTACCACGATTCGTCAGTTGCTCTCCGTTATACATGCCGCTAATTGTGTAAGATTCTTCACCCTTTCCAGAATAACAACAGAGTAGCCTTATCTTTACAAACCATTATGCGGCCTATTCACATACAGGCAATGTATGGCATGGCACGTAAATAAAATACTAATACAACAATTGGTAAAATACATTTTAAATAAACGGAAAAATAAGAAAACTGCTATAGATTCAGATAACATGAGGATATAGAGGTGTTGGTTTTTACTTGGTTGCATTCCCATTGTCCACCGATTATTAAAAAGCAGAGTAGAGAGTGGAAAAGACGTCGTCCTATAAGTGATATATCCTTGAGTACGCAGTTAAACCGTAATCAAACAATCCGGTTTGTAAAGGGGTCTTCAGCCAGAGGATCTGGACTAATACGGTGTTCTTGTCTGCCTGTATGTTTATTTATCTTTTCGGTTTTGTGATCAAACAGTTCCGTGTATCGCTGTTGCTCCATGGTTCTTTCCCCAAGTTCATTATTTCGAGGCCACATTCGCATCATCAGTATGATGGAGTGTTGTTTTATACCACCAAGAGTCGTGGGGATGTGGGAAAAAGTTCCTCTGCCACTTGCGCATACGTGAAATAACTGAATTGCTGTTTAAGTCCCTTGGAGACAATCATGCAGTTCAACTAAATTATGCTTGGCTAACTAAGGTCGTATGCAACTGCACCGCTTCTACACAATTGAACTGAAGCAACCAGTTGCCGTCTGGAGATCGACAAATGTTGCTGTGGCATTACTTACACTTTTTCCAATCTGTCATAATTTATAGCCACATCTGTCATTTATAATCAGCAAAATCTAATGAACAAGGATCTGGTGTCCGAACTACCACCCGCTATATAACAGCTGACTGGTAGTTGCTGTAGGTAACTTGATAGCTTTGGAAACATAGGTAGCTGTTAAAGATTTACTTTACCATAATACGGACAAACCAAAGCACACCAGCAGACAATATTAAACCAAAATATTAAACCGTGAGCCTCTGTAGCTACGCCGCTCGAGTGTCGGATCAGTAACCCAAAGGTCCCGGGTTCCACTCCGGGTGGAGGCAGACACATTTTTTTCTTTCGTCAGTTGTTCAAAATATATATAAACAATATTGACAGTTGTACATTTCGAACGAAGTACTTATGTTGTTTATTAATTGCTCAGATTTTGGGGTATCAAAACACGTGGCGTGATAGCCAGGAAGTAGTCTCTTGTAGCAAGGCGTGTCATGTTTTTAAGATGTCCATTTGCACGCACACCAAAGTTGCACTAATGGAAGGAAGTAATTTTAAGAACGGAGCAATGAAACTACCGGACGTGACCCACTCATAATTAGACACATCTTTGTTTTATCCTCTGTGGAATAAAGTAGACATTGCTAATTGATGATTGGACGAGTGCTTCTCCAGCGCCTGGAACTATGCAGCATGTTCGGAAACTGATTGATTGATTGATTGACCGACGCATGTCGACATCAAACCAAAATGTGTACTTCTATTCTCTCAAATTTAAAAGTGAATTCGTTTTTGGTGACAATTGTAATGTCAATACAGGCATGCAAGTCATCCGACCCATATACACTGGTGCTGATTTCGATTGACAAATTGCATTAACGTTGTGACGGACTAAATATTTAGTCCAGCAAAATTGTATCAAAACCGACAAAGGTTTTCGTTAACATGAGCGTCCTGTCCGACTTACCCTATGTTTAAATGTTACATGTTTGTATAAAAAGAGCCTAACGGTGATTCACTTTGATGTCATAACTGTCTAAAAGTCAAGACAATGTTACGATAATCTTTTCGTTGTAATAAGTGTTCAAAGTTCAGGACAATTATAGAATATTATATTTTTGGTAAACTAATATAATTGGTAAACATTTGAAGTATGGTTGTTTTATATAACGTGGAACTTGGGCCGTTATGGCCAACGTATAGGACTTCTGATCCTTCGAAATTCCAAACACAGGTGGACCTCAGGTAAATGAGTGTATCACCTGACGAGATACCGGCAACCATGTGACTATTTTTTTTACAATACCTTGTGATATAATGCCACTTAGCACGACGCTAATCCCCAATCATGATAGCAAACAGACGGTATTTGCTTAACAAGTGTTCGTATTGTGTACATGTGTACCTACTCTAACTGTTCTGACTTTGGAAACACCAATCACAAGCGATAGTAGCTTGCTTGATTGTTTGATTGGGGTTTAACGTCGTACTGGGGTTTTTTTTCTTCTCATTTACATGACGACGGATTGTCTACTTCACGATGTTTCTTGCTTTATAACGGTAGAAAACCTCTTAAAAACCACCTCTGGTATTACCAGGGCCACATCGAATGCCTCCCTCCCTCGGAGATTGGAACTGATTCCTCTCAAAATTAGGATCAATCGTTTTGTACTTTCCACAGAAGGTCACTTTGACACGCATGTCAAGGTTTTGTTAATCGTTTTTGAGTAAGTGTTAATATAATTTCCCCGTGTGTATGAAATATGAAACTTAGTAATTACCTCTGTCATTTCAATTAACTGTTGATTAATTGCCTCTTTAGAATTCCACACAAGCTTTTATTGTCTATATTTTTAAGACTTACTATTCATTAAGTTGGCATCGAAGTAGCATCAATCCAGTCGGAGGCTAGTGTCACATTTCGTTTAACTCGTCCGTTTTATTATTTGTTGTCTGACGATTTGTTATTAGAATATATTATATTATCAACTGAGACTACACTTCCGTTCATTTAACATCCGTCACTAATTTGAACCAAAGACTTACTATATTACTAAAAAATGATCACACTCGCAGAAGGATGTCGATACAAGTTTCTATCAGATCGCAATCTCGAGTTGTTATGGACCTATCGAGAGATATAAGTATACATGGTATCGAAAATATGTACCTGCAAACTGGTTTTTCAAAGAAATATATATTAAGCAATGATTATGTGACTGCCCATTACGGAGAATGAGAGTTACAAGTTGTCAGCAGGGGGAAGTTTCGCTATAACAATATTAGATTTACATTTACCAAGATAAAGTGTTAAAAGCACTAGTTTTAGCTGGAGATACGCCCTAGTATTTTTTATTTTAAATGTCAGTAACGGCTATTCTAGATTCATATCCAAACAGCCATAATTCAAAGATCGTATAATGATGGTGAGTCTAATTCTGTTTGTCAATGTCTATTAAATACGTAAGAAAACAATATAGATTTTTACAGCATATAGTGACGCCATATTAGAATTAAACGGCCAATGTTATGATGTTTCATAGATTTTAATGTCAGTAACGGCTATTCTATATTCAGCGACATAAAACCATTATTCCAAGACCGTAGAGTTCTGTCACACATAATCGAAACTGTCAGCTATACACGCTAGCATTTTATATAATCCAATTACTCTAAATATAAATAGACTTGCTAAGTTTGTAAATCAGAAGTATACACAGATCATAAGTTCATAGATGTAATGGTGGACGATATCAGACGGTTATATGATTGAGATCTTTAAAGTGGAAGGTCTGCCGAAATATTTTAGTCCGTTAATACATTATTTGAAATAAATCAAAGTTTGAATCCATATTATATTGAATGAGTATTAAAGAGAATATTGAAAATTGTCCACATAGCTTTAACATCAAGATGGTAAACGTGGATGTCTATACAACTTTAAACGTTTGACCGATAGTCCTGGTGACGGATTGGGCTCGTGCGAGATCAAGCCGACATTTTGTACTCCACCCGGGATAATTAGATCCCGGCACGCGACGTTTCCGGAAGCGCACGTGTCTGCTTCGATACGGGCCAAGTTATTTTGTAACTTGATATCTCGTACAAGGTACCGCTTTACAGTATTACTGGAAGATACACTTGAATGAAGTGCGAAGTGATTATTTATATGAATTAAAATATCACACTCGATGGTTACCCGAATAGTTCACCGTGACCGGCTTTTTTCGCCTAATTCCCACATGAACTTATTTTGATTTGGTAGCAAGGCACTGAATATAAAACCGACACACACACACGCGCGCGCACCATCACACACACCCACACAAGGCTTACGATCGCCATCTTATTATCGGTGAGACTAAACACTATTATCTATCAGATATTGTTTTTTGTTTCTTCCCTTTTAAACAATTGAACTATAAGCTACATGTTTTCTAAATTGATAAATCTGACTGCTGTTGAACCTTTTATTTATTTCAATAAAACACTATATGTAAACATATGATTGTTAACATAGATTTCACGCCACATTCAGCAGTATTTCAGCTATGCTGTGGTGTGAACATATAATAAAAACTCTTTTATCTAAGGTCAGTTTTTAAAGATAAATTTCAATCAGATTGCACCCTTGGCCATAAAGATGAGAAAACAACAACAAATCAACCGAAAAGGACATACATTAATGTGTTAACATTTTTTGTGTGTCTTGTGTGGGTTTTGTTTTAGGATAAAATATGACAAAATATCGAACACTTAATTTTGTATCTATACATTATATCGGATATTGTTATTACCAATTATTCATAAATATCAAAGCTGAGTTTTTACAGATGACCTGAAGATCAGACGTCCCCTTTGTAAACACTGGATCGTCTATTCATCTATCTCAACTACATTACACGGCTTATCTAAATTATATTATTCATTATCATGTAATCAACTTAGAACGATATTTCGCCTATATTTTTTTTATCGCCACAGCAAATAAAATATTCTCCATTCACTGAGTTACATTCTCCCTGAAAACCGTTAAATCCACTGTACATATTTGTTCCGCTGAAAACAGGAAATAGGTGAACGAAATATAAAAACGCAGACAAGTTATGTTTGAACAAAAGCCATATTTCTTTTAGAACCCCTACTAAGTTCGTTGAAAGTGAACTTATTGATAAGTTAACGGTTGATCAATTAGAATAGAAGGCTTGTTGTACAGGATTGAGTACTTTGGCCATCAATACATGTAATAATTAGGAGAAGGTCCTTTTCATTTACACTTCTTGTCAACAAATATTCAATTTAATTACAGATCGACCGCGAAAAAGTTTAAATTCGATCCGAACGAAGCTATATATACTCTTTTACAGAATACAACACTTCTCAAGTGGATTTTTGTAGTGTAATTTTGCGTTGGATATAAGCAAAAGTCTATTAAACAGAAGTATGAAACCAGCCATTACCCGGTCTCAACGGCATTGTGACTTTCCTAGTGCTATATGAATCATTGCGCACAAATCATTGCGTTCGTTTCGCGCAGTTTGAATGTCGGAATCCGCTGATGCTTTATGGGTAAAATATAACCTTTGAAAAGCGGTAACAATCAGTTTAGCTTGATTTACCCAAGAATCCACATTCAATTCATGTCCTTCGAGGTTTTTCTAAGTCTCGTTAAGTGGCACTTTTTCAGCAGCGCTGGTCTTGTCACAATGCCGTTGTGATTGGGTAATGGCTGGTTTCATACTTCTGCTCGATAGACTTCTGATATTAGCCAATAACATATTTCCATGTAAACAATGTTTCAAATAATTTCCTAATCTCCTTTTTTTGTTGTTGATAAATATGTTTATTTTATGGATTTTGAACCACTCAATTTGTCGAAAAGCAATGTTTCAGTACAGTTATTGGCACTGTTTTCATTAGCTTGCTAACTGCGCTAGTATCGCTGCACCGACAAATTCGTTGTCAAAAAATCAAGAATCGGAAAATCTTACAATTTGAAAATCCATAAAAACCCTTTTATGTTACCACCCGGCACAGCTTCTAAGTACCATTAAAATAATTGTGCTCTACATCCGAAATAAGGGTTCGGGAAGGAAATGGTCCAGCGGGAGCTTTAGACGGAGCGTTATGCTCCCCTGAATCTCTCTCGGAGCAAACGGACAACACGAAGCCAATCCGTCTGTAATTATATCCAGAGTCTTCTTTTTCTAAGGTAAAATAACTTAAGTTAACCCCAAACGAAACATACACACGGAAATGACAGGGCACCCAAGTTCGTTGTATTCTCCGACCATGCTATACTCGCTAATAATATACTTTGGGCAATTGTGTTTTCCAGTCCACGTCTGGGGTAAAAACGTGCAGTTTATATTGTACCGAGATTATCAGTTGCGATTCTGAAAGGGAAATAAATTATTTTTGCAGTGCGATATTTTTGTGAAAACAGTCGAATTGAGATGAAAGCAAAAAATAATGTTTTCGTTCTGCCTAAATCACATACAACATAGCCATCATCTTCTTTCAAATCTCTCAACTTCGCCTAGATCAATTTAGACAGCTGTAATTGAGCCAGGGTCTTGTTTATTTTGTCTGCCAATTGTTTAATTCCACCTATTATCTTACGGAGAAATACCGCCTCCCTGCAATGATGCGCGGCCCAGTCTAGCTGCGGCGGCCTCGATTTAATATTGATCTCAATCCATGCAGTTCGATTGGAGTATGGCGCCATGCCTTGAGAGAAAGGAAACATACACATACGTGAGTCCGGATAGATAGCTTGTAATCAACAGTTATGTTTGTTTTGTTTGCTTGATTGATTGGGATTTAACGTCGTACTCGAGGGTATTTCACTTATATGACGACGGATTCACTCTGTTCATTTCCAAATTACGTTGGAAAAACTGGAGGAAACCTCGTACAAACCACCCCGCGATTGACGGAGCCACCTCGAATAACTTCCTCCTGTGAACAGTACATCTAAGTAGGATTAGTAAGCGCACTCGCTAACCACTAAGCCACGGCCGGGCATTAACAGTTATGAAAAATGGCGTTCGGAGTGTATGGATAACTTTCATAACCTTACGATTTACAGCTGATTTGACATGTGTGGGGAGTTGTTCATGCCATGAAGCTTCTCTCGAGAGCATTGACTATTGTTGACATTGAAGATGTATTCACCAAAATCATTTTACGACTATTTTTTGTCCCTTAATGGAGATATACTGTTTTGGTGGCCAGTATTGTACATATTTTTTTAATAGTAGTCAACGCTATATATACAGATATGCTATGGGATGGAACGTCAGCCATACGTGAGTTAACAAGTATTTTACTAAATTGACTCTTACATGACTACAAAGGCTATCCACAAACTTTAAACAGCACTTTTCAAAACTGCTGACCTACAGACTATACATATTCAGGTTCACTCTATGTTTTTGTTTTCTTCCCCTTTAATATCATTTCACACATATGGTGGCTTGTCAGTCCTAATGGGGAAGGGAATCACCCTTCCAAATAGATTGTTTGTTTGTTTGTTTGATTGGGGATTAACGTTGTACTCAAGGCTATTTCACTTATATGACGACGGATTGTCCACTTCACACTGTTCCTTGCATAATGATGGTGGAAAACCGAGACGAAACCTCGTAAAAACCACCCCAGTGATTGCTGGAGGCACATTGTGTGACTCGCTCATACAACTCGCGCTAATCACTAAGCAACGGCCGCGGGTCCCTTCCAACTCGAACAATGAGAAGATACAAGACCAAGTAAACGATACAATAAGACAAAAAATGCTTATTAACATAAGTATATACCACAGTATACGAGCTACTTGTAATATTTAGCTTAATTAAGGGTAATTAACTTATTTAAAAAGAGACAGAGCTTCACCGGATAACCTTAAATCATTCTAGTTATACCAACATGTATTTGCCTTAACCATTTGCTAAAGTAATCGGAAAAAAACCAATAGCCCAACAACTA
>JAVFBX010236677.1:0-10588 GCA_034783855.1 Mopalia kennerleyi | reverse complement strand
AAAGGGTTGTTTCCCTTGAATGTAATGTTTCTGAGCTGAGGCATACTCTTCTATGTTCGGAGGTAATTTCCGTGCAGCCCAGTCAAGCGATGGTGGGGTGAAAGCTGCGTTTGTCGAGGAAGAATGTGGAAGGCATTCCCTTCAGTTGAGACCCTCCGGATGTTGAGTGAGGGTCTTTCCTTGTGAGGGTCTTAGTCTCTCCGTGTACGGTCTGCCCGGGTATGGTTTTTTCCCCTTGACTGAATAAAGAATGTAACAGCCAAATTGTCTCTATCCTAATTATTCCCGCGGTCACATTTGTATGCTGTATAATTATTATCTTATATCTAAAAGCTAAAATAAATTTAAACAGCAGTTGCAGAAACTTTGGATTTTATAAACAATTTTACGACACGGTAAATAATTCAGAAGAATTTTCACATAACGTTTCTAGTTTTGGATGATCTCCCTTATTTGAGGTATTTTTATTAGTCGAGAAAAAAAGTACAACACAGTCAATGCATGAAAACCTCGCACACACGAAGAATTCTCCGAAATGGTCAGTAAAAAATAACGATTGCATCTGCAGAATACGGTTTAAGACTTCCCCGGTGTTACTGATGTAGGCTACCGACACTCATCGGTTCTCTTATTGTGATGTCTTTGTACTACGTCTTGTAGTGGTTCTGTCTCGCCTGTGTTTGTGGCAAGTGTAGCGGGTGTGTTTTTTCGTCCTATGGTCTATCACGCCATCATATGTGCGAACTAACTTTCTAACCCCAAACAAACACAGAGAAAAAAACCCCAAACAAATAAACAGAATCTTTCACGGTGGGATTGCCGCAATAAATAAGCCCCATTGCGGCTAGACTCTGAACTGTTTTTTTGGACTTGTCTGATTAAATCGTGCAGTTATATCTCCACGGAATCTAACTCCTCCACAATCTGACGGCAAATCTTCATCATGTCAACCCATTCACGACCAATCGTCCACAGTATATAATGCATGTAGTACCACTCATCCATGGTCTGACGGCAAAATCGCCATCCTGTCAACCCGTCCACGACCACTCATCCACGGTCTGACGGCAAATCACCATCCTGTCAATCCGTCCACGACCAATAGTTCACAGGAATAACCATTCATCCTCGGTCTGACGGCAAATCGTCATCCTGTCAATTCGCCCACAACCAACTGTCCACAGTATATACCAGACGTCAACAATCTGACGACAAATCGTCACCCTGGCAGCTGGTTCACGACCGATCGCCCACAGTATATACCCCACGTCCACAATCTGACGACAAATCGTCACCCTGTCAACTCGCTCACAGCATATGCCACTCGTCCACAATCTGACGGCAAATCGTCATCCTGGCCACTCTTCCAACATCTGATGGCACGTCGCCCACAGTATACAACAACTCTCTCACATTCAGACGGCAACTCGTCATCATATCAACTCTTCCACAATCTAACGGTAACTCGGTCTCATCAAGTCGTCCATAATCTGACGGTAACTCGTGCAGTCTAAATGCAGCTATTCGTTGTTCAATAGTTGACATTTTGCCTCGCAAAAAAGATAGCCAATCTCAAAGAAAACGACTGTAAGCCTTTGTATGACCGTAATTTAGAGCGATAAACAAAGAATGCGTGGAATCTTGTCTTCATACAGAAACCTGACTGTTGCAACGAAATTCCGAGTTTACCCTGGGCAATAGATTTTTCTTTTTTTCAGAGAATGAAAAGTTCCAAATTTATGTATTTACTCGTATTTTTTTCTATCAGAATTAAATTTGTATGTGTATGTAACCAAACTGTTATATATGTGAAACCAAAACCCGTATCACATGCCTGGATCTTTAGCACAGCGTTTGTCGAGCTTTTGCTCTGGCTTCAAATTTATACTATCTACTGATTCAAATCGAATGATTAAAGCTACAATTAATAAAGTGATGTAGCATTTTATTTGTGATTTAAATGATTTAATTTTGTTTAATTTTGGTTCTGTTTTTTTTTTGGCATTTGAAATCTGTTGCTATTCTGTAATCCTATAGATATCATGAACATGATGTGTTTGGTGCCAAATCCTTTTTATAAAGATAATAAAGATATTTTAAATACTTCACAGATGCTGCTTCAGGTACAGCTGACCTCCAGTTGACCTCCAGACTCGAGTCTTGCTCCAGATGTGAGTTTAAACAATCTGGATAACTTTGTGGAAAGCTGGTAGTCCATTTTTGTTTTACAATTTAAATGTTTCACAGTTTGAGCTCAGTAGAAAAATTTCCCTTAAAATCAACATACCGCGTATTTTCCATAGTTTGGAAGTGGGGTAAAATGGAGGGGTATTTTACGCTTTAGTCTAAAATATATAAATCGATAGATGTTTTACGCACCTATATTTGGAAGTGGGTAAAAATGGAGGAGTATTGCACTATGTAGTCTAAAATATATAGATGAATTAATGTTTTACGCCCCCATATGTTGGATGTAGGGTAAACATGGGCAATCTTTTTTACTTGTTTTTTTTTTAAGACAACTTCACCGTGTTGCACAAAGTTACGGTCGTACAACATTTTCTTTTTTTTCCTCATCCAAAACAAAAATGTAAAAAGCACTTTTTGGAAAAAGGGAGAGACGCGGCATTTTGTATGACAGATTCCAACCTGTCATGCAAAATGTCGCGTCTCTCCACTTTTCACACACATGATAAGTAAATAGATTTATTAACTTGTTTCGTTCAAACATGCCTACTTTCGAGGCAAAATCAATCAACTTTTTAATTATTCTATTTTAAGACAACTGCAACATTTTCTGTTTTTGTCCTCATCCAAAATATAAAAGTAAAGTATTTTTGTGGAAAAGGAGAGAGACGCGACATTTTGTATGACAGATTCCAACTTATCATGCCTTAAATGTAGCTCAAATGTAGCCTTGGTTCTTTGAATATTGCCAGATGTATTGTCTGTTTGTTGTTACACTCGTAACATTAATGGTTCTTTGGAGGTTCTTTAGGAAAGGGGATGGTTCTATATGGCACGATAACGGCAAAAATCGTTCTTTGATATAAGTGATATAAGAAGAAACGGAAAAATACTCGGAATAGTTATTGACAGGGTTCCGTACAGACTCATAAAGAGTTCCACTAAAGCCACGACTGAAGAACCTTCAAGGGTTTCATTAGAGCCATATTTTCCTATGAATTTATTTACCCCGACACCAACCTACTCGAACAGTAAATTGTCCAAACACAGCGATGATAACTGTTTCTTATGAAAGCTATTTTACTGCCAAATATTGAAAAAATGAAGAGAGAAAAATGTGAATGCCTCCACCGTGATTCGAACCCAGGCCCAACACTCAATCGACTGCATGAGCTAACAGAGATTCAATGCAATATACTGTTTACCGTAGTGTTATAGCCTTGCCTCTCACGACCCAACTCCTGCAGTACTGATAACTCGACAATTCTCTGCTGTGATAAATTTACAACTGATATATATGGTTACATATATCTAAAATTATACATGGAAACCGCTGACATCTGGTTAGAATTGACGAGCCTTTATCTTTTTACATCGTAATACCCACCAGCCATAGCCGGCGTTGCCTGGGGCAATCACACTTCTGAATCAGTTTCCCGACATGCTTAACATGTAACCACGGGCGTGGACCCATCAGGGCAACTGAAATGTTACGAAAAATTGTGACTTTGTGAAGAGATTTTATGTACCTAAAAAAAAGAAGGTCACCGCTTACAAAGATGTCACTGACAAGGCCACTGTTGGGAGGGGGACACAGAGGGCCCCCGGGACAGGTGTGTTGGTCCGGCCTTGCCTTCTGATTACCTGATGGCTTCCTGTATTAACGGATTTTTATTTTAATTAAAGTAGTTTTTTCCTGGACTATGGAGAACAAAGATGATCCATTTATGAACTTACAGAATTCAACGTTACAGATCCCATTGGTCGTTTCCTAAAAGGGTTCCCGGAGCTTTAGTCAGTCAGTTCCGAAGGTATCATTTATGGAAGCTTTATAAGTAATTCAGCCATAAATCGCAACAGAATAACATGCATATTTGCTAGTATAGTCGTGGCGGTGATGTCGCTCCCTTTGATGAATCGAAGTGAATCACAGACATGTCTGGTTAAAAAGTGCCTCCTCAGGGCCCGCCCCCACGGTCATATCTGCCTGAAACACTGAGCTTACGTTTACCACACATTAGTTGTACAGTCGTTAGATCATAGGGTGATCAATAACTTTGCGACAGAAATTGCTCACCGTTTCACTTAATTAATCGATAAATTTTTTTTGTAAAGTAACCTAAAAAAAGGGAGAAAGTTAATCGAGTCCTCGATCACGTGTCATGAAATAATAACATTTGTTCGCGGGAAATGTCCTCTTATACTAATTTATAGCACGGACTTTTATTGAATTTGACGCAAAACATTTTAAGTTTAATTGACACAGCATTGGTATACATGTATACACTTAGTATTTTTATTGAGTACATTGATTTCGTTAAAGCGACAGTTTGATTCAGCTGTAACAAATGCCTATAAAGGGAGTGCATAACTGATACTTAGACATCCGGCTTGTATCGTCCAACATGAAGGGTCGAATCGCGTATCTGATATGCTTTGTCATCTTGGCGTCTCTCTCACAGGTAGGTATTTTGCAGTTATAGACCAGGTACCAAAAATAATCTACATGAATAATTGGTTAGTTATTCAAGACGAATTTTATTTACGGTCTTAATGACAATAGACATCAGAGGTGTTATGTTGGTAGCAATCAAAACGGTAACCTTGTTTTATGATAGAAAGAGAGTCACAGGTGGAGATGCGGGAGCCTATCTACTGTACATCTACATTGTGATCTGTTTGTATTTTCAGGCTATACCCCTGGAGAAGAGGCAAGTCACTACTGGTGAGTCGAAACTTTGTCTGTAACACAGAGGCTTAATATTATTCTGTTGTTTACAATTTAAAGCCTTCTTTTTAGTAGAACAAAATAAACATGTTTATAGTTTTATCATTTTGAACCGTGATTCATGAATTGTACCTGAAATAGTATGTTAGAGAAATCAAACATCTACTTAGACTTAGACCCAATAGAAGTTTAAGTTAAAAAAGGTCAGAGCTGATATCACCAATGGCTGATATACTAGCTCCCACTTCCTGCTCATGCCATTATTGACCATTTTGAAATCTTAATGATTGATGAAAACCAGATTTTGTCCTTCTGAAAAGGAAAACAAACAGAAACGATGGGAGATGAAAGTGTTTTTGGAATAAAACACTTTAAATGTTTAATCAATTGGATTTTAACTATAGGAATCATGGGCGGTCATAAATAAAGTCATAGATCCATATGTAATACATTATACTGAAGCCAGCCTCTGGTCTCATTATAAAGGAATATCAAAACCTTGTAACTCAAATGTCTAAACCTCTCTGAAAAAACATAATTTATAGTGTTAAAAAAAACCCCAAAACCCCCCGAAACTGCAGCTGTTGTGGACATTTGTGATATTGAATAAAGCTAGTTGTGTTAAATTATGACAAACAATTATATTTCAAATGAAAAGTTGTGACGAGGCCGTATGGGTATTGCACAAAGATTTCTTCCCTACAACGCTATACCTTATAACGTTTCTGAAAAATCAAACGGCTATATTTTCACTTTTTTTAATAAACTTTTTATTGATTTATTAAATATTAAAAACAACATTTCCACTGTTGAAACCCCGTTTTTCAAGCATATGGTGTCAGATGAAAATATGACTAATAATATCTGCGTGAATTTAATATCTATTTCTCAATATTATTCTAATGTGGGTCGGTTTATTTTAAGCTATATCTTATTATCCGTGTATGCTTAACATAGTTCACATAGTTTTTGAATATCCATACAGAGAATACTATTGTTTATTATCCATAAACCAATGAAATATCATGATTTTCTTGACATATAAAAGAGATATTTCCCTGTAGTGTAATGACAGTTTTTGTTCTCTCTGAACTTTGACCTTGTCCGGACTACAGTTCTTTTTTGAATGACGTCTACATACTCCGACTCTCGTGGGTTATTATTTCCACCATTCACTTGAGCAATATTTATGATATTCAAATTTCATTGCGTAATATCCTCCATACATCCATTTAAGACAACAATTCTCATTCTTACATCAGAGACTCAAACCATTCTTCCATGCGCCCAGACTTGGAATCTACGCCATTGACAATCGATCTTCATGGTCACATGATTACACCATTCTAAAATATAATCGATTCTACTTCATACGTCGAGGTATTGACTCTAAGATACACTCGGGCCATCTTGTTTTGCGTTTTTTTTATTTGCTGGCCTGTGGCATACGTCACCACATCTATTGGCGGAAATTATTGCGCGATGGCCTGGCATGGCGTACGAGAGTTGTCTTAGTCTAGAAACTCTCGCGAGAATACGATGGTGTTTAAGCATGTGGTTTATTACCGTCTGATTTGGGAATGAAAAGGTCAAACGACAGTCTTTCACTGTTTTATTTTAAGTCATTTGCCAGTAAAACATTTTTGTTTCGCTCGTCACTCTGCTTTGAGAGAAACAGAATCTTTTGGCCGACAAAAATATACAGCCAATACAATAGATCGGTTTTCTGTGTCCATCCATTCCATTTTGGGCGGAATATAGGCGACCTTCTCAGGCTCCTCTGGATCACATGGGTTCAAATCGGAACAGTACAATGTGTTATCCCTTCTTTTAATGTCAAGCATTCAAACTTCCGGATAATGAAATATATATTTATAGTAAATTATATCCACTCGGAATTCCTAGACCGTACAACACACATCGGCTAGGAGGTCGCCATAATTACATACATTTCTCGGGGGATTAAGCGATAAACACATTCCGTGTGGTATACATATCTGACCGTCATAATAAGTTTTTAGTTCAGCGTGCCGGCGAACAAACCGTACTATTTTGCAATGCAATGCCCAGCGATGATTTCACAGTAACGAAGCGTTGTGTCCCCAGGAAAGAGAGACTTAGAGATTAGATCAATCATATTCAAAACTTAACCTCTCCTAAACTAAATATACATATTTTAAAGTCATTTTATGCTGGGAGATATGGATGGGTGCCGGCGAACAAATCGCACTATTTTGTTGCAAGTTCTACCATTTCTCACGGCAATTCCCAGCGATGATTTCACAGTAACGAGGCGTTGTGTCCCAGGAAAGAAAGACAGATTAGATCAATCATATTCTCGCGAGACTTTCTAAAGTGGAAGAGACTAAGTCAACTCGCACGCCATGCCAGACCATCGCGCATTTATTTCCGCAAATATTTGGGGCAACTTATGTTACAGATTAGCAAATACAAGAAGTGCAAAACAAGATGGCCCGGGTGTATCTTAGATCAAGTCAAGGAAGTAGAATCGATTTTATTTTAGAATGAGATTAGATCTGTATTTCACAATAGTGAGTTCCACACCGAGTCAAGTAATTGTTTAGTGGCCGGGTTTACTAATTATTCAATTGTCGAGTCAGTACAAACAGAGGTTCCAACCAAGTAAACCAAAGAGGTTGTAGGCAGAAACGCGAGAAGATCGCAATTGATTCGGTTACAACAAACAATATCATACATGTCCTCACAGGAAATACATAAGTGAAATTCTTTTCAACATATGTAAAAAAACAAATTATTTCACATCTATGAAAATCTTTTACACAAGGAAAACACTTATATGAAATGTTTTTTTCAGATATGTGAAATTCATTTTCTTATATGTGAAATACTTTTTCACATATGAAAAATAAATGACTTTATTCTTCATATGTGAAAAAGATTTCCACATGTGTGAAAAACAATTGCACATACGTGGAAAACAATTTAACATCTGTTAAATAGACTTTTACTTATGCAAAAAAGAATTTCATTGGTGTAAAAAACAATTAAAAATGTGTATAATAAATATAGAAGTGATAAAACGGCTAGCCTTAGCAAGTAGTTTAGTGGCCTCCACCAACCGAATTCAGTGGCTATTATGTTTACATAATACGTTTATTAAAGATAGATGGTGTAAGTGATTTTGCGCGACTAAAAACGAATGTAAGCGAAATTTATATCTTCATTATAGATCCAGATGGTGGTGCTGATGGTGACCAATACTTTAGCAGTTCTTACTACAGTGGTGATTTCAGCAGCTCTGGCTACTACGGAAGCCCAGTAATTGATAGTTTCTATTACAGCAGCGATTATAACTACGGAAGCCTACAAGTCCGGGATGTTTACAGCACTCCTTACTACAGTGGTTCTGACTACTACGGAAGCCCAGTAATTGATAGTTTCTATTACAGCAGCGATTATAACTACGGAAGCCGAGAAGTCCGGGATGTTTACAGCACTCCTTACTACAGTGGTTCTGACTACTATGGAAGCCCAATACTAGTAATTGATCCAGTCTATTACAGCAGCGATTATAACTACGTAAGCCAACAAGTCCGGGATGTTTACAGCACTCCTTACTACAGTGGTTCTGAATACTACGGAAGCCCAGTAATTGATCCTGTCTATTACAGCAGTGCTTATTAATCGACTCTTCCATAAACCGACGCCACGTTATATATTATCTTCTAATCCTATGAAGTTATCATATTAATCGTATGTAAACTGCCCCCTGCATTAAAAAAAAAAAGTGTAATGGAAATTTGTTATCTTTCGTTATATGATATCTTTCTTTGCCTATACCTTCGATAGTACTCTTCCCAAGCTTAGACATGTGTTCATTTACTAGTGAAAAGATAATGATTTCCCTATGAAGGCGAAAAAAATGTCTTAATGACTTGCAACAAGCAGTTTGTTAACGGCGGTCGGAAGTTAGCAGCTGATTCGTTATTGGTTATTCGAATCACGAATAACGACAAAAAACGGGATCCGTTATTCGAATCACGAATCACAACAAAAAAACGGGATTCGTTATTCGAATCACGAATCACGACTAAAAAACAAGATTCATTATTCAGCTCATAAAGATTGATGGTGCTTGAAAATATCTCTGCCGAGAAAGAATGCCTTCCCACCCCTTGTGGTATAGAAAACAACAGTCACTAAATAAAAAAAGGGATTCGTCGATGGCAGATGAGTGAGACGAAAAGATATTTGAGACGCACCATCAATATTTGTGAGACCACTGACGAATCCCTTTTTTTGTAGGTTACTGGCTGTTGTTCTTTTTACCACCAGGGCTCGGGAAGACAGCCTTTCCCGGCAGAGATATTTGCAAAGCACCACCATACTTTATGAGTTGAATGACGAATCCTGTTTTTTTGTGGTGATTCCTGATTCGAATAACGAATCCCGCTTTTTTTGTCGGGATTCGTGATTCGAATAACGAATCCCGTTTCTTTGTCTTGATTCGTGATTCAAAGAATGGGTCAACGGCTATCTGTGTGTACACAATACGGGCTGGGAAGACGCTCCTTCTCGGCAGATATATTGTTAGAGCACCATCAACCTTTGAGAGCTGAAAAACAATTTACTATACAGAGCATTTATTTTCTCAGATATTTTTAGAAGAGCCGACGGCCATGGTTTAATGGTTAGCGTGTCGGCCTACTAATCTTACTTAGATGTGATGTACAGTTCACGGCTTCTCATCCATCTGTTGCCATCCGGCAGATGAGTGAGACGAAACGATATTTGAGACTCACTATCAATCTTTGTGAGACCGATGACGAATTCCGTTTTTTGTTGGTTAGTGGCTGTTGTTCTTCATACCACCAGGGCTTGGGAAGACAGCCTTTCCCGGCAGAGATATTTGCAAACCACAATTAACCTTTATGAGTTGAATAACTAATCCTGTTTTTTGTCGTGATTCGTGATTCGAATAACGAATCCCGTTTTTTTTTCGTGATTCGTGATTCGAATAACCAATCACGAATAACGAATCCGCTGCTAACTTCTGGCCGCTTTTGTTAACTAGGGAAGCCTATGTATATATTGGTCCGATTTCCAATACCTGTTAAGGCAAGCACAATTGTCCATTACCAATGAAGTGCGACCGGAAGTTCGTGAGTTTACTGCGCACATTAGTTCGGACATCATACTAGATCGTCATACTAAACAGTTCACTCTGTCCAGAACGTTCTATGTCAAACTGTTTTGGTTTTAAAACATTTATATACGCTTAAACAAATGGCCTATTCCTCAGAAACATGAAGTATACTGATTAGTTTTAGATATGGGGGTTTCGTTGAGAGCACGCAATTCTTTGACAATATCTATATTTAAAAGGAACAATCGACAGTTGACACCACAGGCCCGTTCAGTCGACATAACGCTCGGTGTTGCTGGGTAACACTCTCTATAGAAGAATCCTCCAGCTCGTTCGAGCGAGTGCGAATGATTGGTCAATTGAACAGGTCGTTGGTTACTGTGAACACCATAATAGTAAGTGTAAACGTTCAACTCATATGCAGTTAAGTTCAAATCTGGATGTTGTTTTTAAGCTAACGGAGGAATGTCGTTTCCTATCACCAAGATTTGGTGAGCCGTGTGTATTATTTTTTAGACATCACTCGCATTTAATCTATAGTTCAT
>JAVFBX010236666.1:0-10588 GCA_034783855.1 Mopalia kennerleyi | reverse complement strand
TTTCAATTTACTGCTGTTATTTATCTCTGTTATTATTGTTATCTGTCCTGTAAGTGGGTCCTTGGGCCTGTATTGGACTGAAATAAATCAAATCATGAAATAAATCAAATGAATAAAACTATACTCTAGCTCTTTTTATCTTAGTTAGTCAAATAGTAAACGACGTACAATGACGTCATGCACAGATGCGTTCACAAAAGGTCACTGTCTCAGATGTCAATAACACGCCAGATAATGTGATACCGCGATACACACAGATTATGAGAGCGGATGGTTTGTTGGCCCAAGACCAGGGAGTGTTTCACAATGGAGACTTCTTTTCAATAAAATCTCATTTTCATTCGGTCCTATTCTGATGACTCTTTCGACACGCGTTCGTCAGGGCTGCCAGCGATACGCGCTGGTCACACAATACTTCAGTCGGGCTGGCAGTATACTTACACTATCTATACAGCGTATATAAACGGTTTCGATACCAAGTTACTCCAATAAATTACGAAAACCACTAGTAAAGCATTTTAGCTATAATAATAATAAATATTTCATGTGGATGCTGAGAAGGCGTCTATTTAAAACGAGGTTATTCGAGCATTTCTACGTCTAACAGTCACATCAGATAATTCTCCGACTAAGACGTTACAAACCGTTTCGCCGCATAAATAACCCGTTCTGGTTTATGTGTTATCTGTCTCAATTTCAAGATATATAAATCAATGAAGGCGAACTAGGATACTTCCCTGCAGCCTATAGTGTTCGTACCTCTGCATATCTGTTCAATGTCCTTCTTTATCTCCGGATACAACATAAGTAATTTCCTTGATATTATTAAAGGTGTCATTAAAGAGACGCTTGACGAAGAAGGTCCAAAACTACAGATATTGAGGCACGACTTTGTTCTGTTAAAAAGGCGTTTGATAAGCACGCTCTTAGATAATGGTTCTTTGAGGGTTCATTAGAAAAGAAGGTGGTTCTGTATAGAATAATTACGAAAACAGTGGTTCTTTGATACAAGAAGAAATTGAGAAATACTTAAAACAGTTGCTGTGAGGGTTCCATTCAGAATCATAAAGGGTTTTACCAGAGCCATGACTGAAGATTTTTCTAGGAGTGCATCTAGTCCCCGTCGTCAGACTACCGAGATATGGAAACTTTTGGAAATCAGTTTGAAATATAATTGTTTCGAGTTCTGTGGCCAAATGTGCTAACAAATTAAACGTTATGCTATTGGCAAAATGTTTAGTCGCAGATTTGCTTCCACTGAGAACGTGAAATCTTTGGAAAACACCCCATATTTTACTTTCGATAATTGGATGACATATTTATCCTATAAGAGTTTTCTATAAGGGGATAGTTATAATTTAGGTTAAGGTTAACACTACAATCGCCCTGAATACAACTAGCATGTATGAAGACTAGACCTGAGATACTCTACTACATGACAGATAAGCCTCCTTTAATGGGTTTCAAACTTTATGGGTAACAAATCACGTTGCCACAGTTAAATCACAGTTGTATCATGTTATTGGCAGTATTTCCAATGCCACCCAGTGGACTGGCCCTCCTGTATCTTAAAGCAATTGCCTTATTTCTCTCTGTTATTGTAACATTGTGACTTCAAACTTATTAGAAAGACTTAATTCCATTTGTCTATTAATCTGACCAACCTAGATCCCAGTTTGGTATACCCTGTATCCATTACAGCAAACACGAGACCCCAGATAGTCCAAATCTTCTCTTTATGCCGAATCATTTTACTTTCTATCAAGCATTGTTCTATACCATGTAGCTGTATATTGTCATTACCATCTCTCAAGAAGAGTAAAACGATCTGAATTAACTGATATTTCCGAGTTATTTTAAGCAATGCAGGAAGTAAGCTTACTCATTGATGGACAGAAAGAAAGCAAGATAAAACAGACATAAAAAACCAAAACAAAAAACACCCCTTTAAGGGACTCGAAATAAGGCCTTCGCTGTTGTTCCTATCTGTCAAGTTGGACAATTATTTAAAATTGTCTCCTCGTTTATCTTGTGTTAAAAAAAGATACCGTAAAGAAGCTTTCTTTCCCCACACTATCATCCACCTTTGGGGCACCGGTAAACTAATTAATTCTTTCCTTATATGGGCATGGTATATTTTCCAAACTAACGTGTCGAGCTAAGTTTGTCACTTCAATACACTCACGAATGATGTCCTTTTTCGTGTGCTGAATGATTTGTGTCTAGTTTTCTTTGTTCATTGCCAATGAGAGTTCATACGGTATGTTTTGTCAGGGTGTTGTTTGTTATGAGCAGTATTTTATGATTAACAATATATTTATCTATATCACAATTGTTTGCATTTAGTTCGTCCCACATTTAGTCAATATAATTGTGCTGAACTACTTATTCATGTTGATATAAGATCTACAAAAGACGAAATGAATTGTATTTTGTACGTCTACTTTCAGAACATATTGAATGAGATAATCTCCCAGGGACATTGAACAATATAAAAAGATAATAACGAAAGTTTGTCACACGATTGGCTCGTGGTTCGTAGATATGGAACAAAGGAGTTAAGCAAAGTCTCATCTGTGAACAAACAATCTATGGAGCGAGGTATACAAAGTTCACAGGTTTCTTTTCAATGTTGTGTATTCAGGAGTAGTGTGGGTTGGGATTTTATAAATGTTTAAAAATATATCTGACTGATTTACATCAGTATACATGTACTTCTAGGAATTGTGACTTATAGAGCCAGAGAAGACCCAGTTTGAGAAATAAGGTTGAATATTAATGAATTTATAGCAGTACCATGGTCTAATGACCGCTCTTATACGGCTATGTCAGAGATTAACCTAGGATTTCACAAAGACATATTGATTTTAACATGACCGGGCATCCTACCTTCTACATTAGGATGACTAATTTGTCTTTTTCTGTTCAATGCTATGTTAATAAATCTCTGCCATGTATAAATGTGTTAAATTAACTTAAATAAAGTTCTTATCGATTGTATTTGATTAAACCCCTGTGTCTTAAGCTTTTTAATCCCTTGTATCGCTCTGCGGCGAGACTGACTTTACACCTTTGCTATTTCCGTTTCGCCGATGTTGGTAGCAAAAGACCAAAAATTGGCGAAACAGGAATAAACTATACTGACAGACAAAGAGAAAAAACCATTAACAAACTTGAAATAGCAGATTTGCTGCTGTTCCTATAATTAATTAAAATCATCACCTCGTTTATCTTTTGTAAAAAAAAGGTACCGTTAAGAAATTTGTTTACGTGATTCCGTATAGATTGAAACTTAAAAATTATCTTAGAATTAAGAATTGTTCGCATCCAGTTCGTCCCAGTTAAAACAATATAGTGGCGTTGAACTTCTTATCAGTGCTGATCTAAAATGAATACATGGCGATATAAAGTGCATTTCTTACGTCTATTGTCATAAGATACTGAACGAAATACTGTCCCTGGGACATTGGGCGCAGATGCGAAGATATGTCACACACTTGTCTCAATATTCGTGGAGATGAACAAATGAGTAAGCCAACACCTAACCGAAGACAAATAGTCCACGGAGAGAGGCGTACTAAGTTTCTTTAGTGTGTAGTTTATTCTTGAGCAAGGATGGAGGCTAATGGTGGCTCTCATACGCTTAAGTATAAATTAATCTTGGGTTTTGAGGGAAAAAAATGATTTTAACAGGATTCTAAAAACAAAAACTGCCAGAAGAGCTATAGTTCGAATGTTTCATTTCGTACCGCCCACTGACGACTTATTAATATTAAAGTATAATTTACAAAAACAAAGCGACACAATTTAAACGTGCTCGAAAAAACACACGTGTTGTCTATCAAAGTATGCCTGCGCTTTAATGAATTTGAAATATTACAAAGAAAACCCCGAGGGTGTACATCTAGGTTACACTTAATTTGCTTGAGACGGTAGCTTTAGTCACGTTTTTAACTCTTCTCCAATTAGCTCTGTCCAATTTTGAAAAGGAGTTATTTACAAACACATGCTCATTCACTACGATAAGCAGGACAGGTTTACCGTTAACCATATTTACATCCAACAGGATCATACGTGTTACCTGACATTAAACTAAAGAGCATTATTCAGCCAGGTAAAAATAGGAATGCACCAATCCGGTGGTTACACAATAACAGCCTTAGAGATTACAATGGTTATTTTAAACAAGTACCATAACTCTAAAGAAACAGTAGACAAGAACAATGCTATTAGGCACTGTCGTCGAATAATGACTCTCTTTATGTCGTACAGTAACTATATATCTGGGCCAACATATGGGAACTAAGATAATGAAATGGCAACAATCAGCTTCCATACATGTTTGTATTAATATCTTATTTCTGGTCAGGTGTCCAATTTAATATGAATTTATGTCTAATTTTAGTTCATATTGCTGACATCGTGATTACTTTCTCAGCCAGTCTGTCTGACCACAGGTTTTGCTTGCACCTGCATCCTCTCATTTCATAAAGAGTACCGTTGAAAAAAAATGTACATGTAAGAGGCGTTGTAATGCCCAGCATGATATTCCTTCTGACGTCACAATTATATTTTGGCGTACCGACTGTTGTTGGGCAGGATCTAATTTTTCCTAAAGAAATATCTTTCGTTTCGTTCGAGGTGAGAATTGTGAAATGTTCCCATATTCTAAAGACCACAAAAAATAAACAAAAAACCAAATGAAAAAAACACATAAAACCACCACACGAAAACATATTGGCAAGCGTGTCTCTATTGTTTAAATGTTCCATTTAAAGCGTTAAACTTGTTGGTCATACGTGTCGAGGTCGTCTGGGATGGTTCGTATGACCTGGGTACGTGAATTATTTTAAAGTCGTGTAAGGTTTTGTTTTGACGTTTAATATGACTTACCTATCAGATGAGACAGAGTATTTGATGTTTTTGAGCGGTACTCTCGGACAATCATCATTCTATGGTTGATAACAAACATCCTAAATGGAGGGAGGTCTATGTTGACGTAGATTGCGCTAACAGTCTTTGCTAGTCATATTAAAATTGGCTATATCTATGGAGAGTTTGTAAAATAGATTTTCAAATAAATCTTTTATATATATTTTTTATATATAGTAGGCCTATGGATTAAAAACAAAACAGCATATATTGTAAATTTGAATACCTCCGATCACCGGTTTTCGAACACTTAAGAAAGTCACGTGACTGATTTAAAAGCGTCGTAATTAACCCTCAGACAGGTCTCTGGATATGCTGTTTTCTCGAAGTTATTGACGAAATACCACTCTTCCATTTTAAATTCATTCTGTATCAAAATATTTCAGAAAACAAGAGAAAATAATTCAATGTTCGAAAACCGGTGCTGTTCGAAAACCGGTCGTCGGCCGATAATTCCCTGTTCAGTATTAAAATCAGATGTCAATAAGTGGTGTGCCTTAAGGTCATGGTATTTTTAAAAAATAAAATATCAGCCCCCATGACCAATAAAATATAAAATAAACTATTTAATCACAAAATAACATCACATAAAACTCTGTTAATGATGAATGGCACAAAATATTAGAGAAATATTTCAGATCCACGGCTGTCATAAAAATACTATTTCATCTTTGCTTTGTGTGATCATTGTTTTTAATACTGAAGCCTTGTGCCTAAAACCAAACCATGATCGCCTGTGTGATGGGTTCGAAGAGGCTTTCGAGGTGGGTTTACTTTCGTGAGAGTCACTAATCGAACGACGGTACTTGGGTCTAATTTGTTTATCAAGATGTTCGACTGACGGTAAACGCAACAAGGGGCCCATTTTCAGTTTCATCTTTGATCGTGAAGTTTTGAGCTTGTGTTGCTCTAGTGGTATGTCAGTATGCAACAGCCTTTCCCTGTCCGTTTGTCTGTCCTTTTTATCTAGGCAATTATCACTCTTAGACAACCTGATTGGTTGATTTTCGGAGGGCAGTTTGAAAAAGCTGAAATCAAAATGATCCGTACTACGAGAAACAAAAACTTTTGGATAAGAAGTTGTCACAGCACCGCCTCTTTCCAAATCTGAAACACTTTTACTTATTTCTTCCATTTCAAAAGTTTCCAAAATGTCTGTCAAGCTGACTGAGAGGCGGTTGCCATGACTATGACCACATGAAGAAATGGTTTCTGATGAATCAAGAGTAGGTTCCGAAATCAAAGAGTTGTTATTCGTTGGAAAATCTTTGTTGCCACAGTTATGAGGGTCATCCTGAAATCCGCCCGTTTCAGTTTTCAAATCAGGAGGATGACCATTTCTACGCAATGCAATACCTCCAATTTCTGAAATCATATTTAAGCCAGCAATCGCAAGATCAGTTCCTGGAGTTTTTAATCCAGCGTTCCCATGGTGCCGTTGTTGTTGTTGTTGTTTTTGCGTTCTCACACAAACTATCTTTCCAGCTTTCATGACCACAATAGACCCATTTCTATTAACAATGGAACTTCCATTAAAACTTTTTTGGGGAGATTTTTGAGCAAGTCGTGCGAGTTTCTGTTTCCTGGGTATTTGTGTTTGACAAGGACTATCTGATGGACTGAGACATTGATCTGACCCCGCATGGACTATCTCAGAGGCAGATCTACTGCGACGCACGGAACCTCTCACCGAACCAAAAAGGGTTGACACGCGTCTGCGGAATGAAGATGTAGAACTGGGTTCGAGGGTATCTGAAAACAGAGAAAACAATCTTATATATCACTTTGCAAATTGTGTTTGTAGATAAAACAGACAGTGTGAAGTTATTACCCCCCCCCCCACCCCCACCCCTCCATCCCACCAGACACCTTTAAAAGAGATTAATGCATTTGGAAGACATTATATAATTCAAGCAGTAGTATGCCAAATTGAAATTCAACAACAAACGCAATAATAGCAAACACATTCTCTTAAATCATCAAAGAACAAGATACTGAAGTCTTGTGCAATGTTGAGCATATTACTCTATCGTGCAATAGCAAATGTTCTAGTCACCATGCATCAATGCAGCATAAAGCCTCACAGTACATTTCAACATTTCAAAATATGAAAAAAAAAAAACAAATAAAATTATCATAAAGTATAACATTAAATATTTCTTTTCAATAAAAAACTTAAATACCCATAATTGTTATATTGTTTTCAGTTAAATTCACACATTTTTTAATCTGAATGAAAATTTTAAATTGTAAATAATTAATTAAAATCATTGCAGTTAAGTGTATTTACAAGTTATCTATTTCACAGCAAAAACAAACACTTCTTAACTAAAAAATTCTAATATAAGTAAGTTGAAAGTTTATAGAATTTAACTCAAATTCACCTCACAGGTGAGGGTTTGCTAGAACTATTGAGGTGGGAAGACCAAACTAAGGAAGGGTTAGGATGGGTTTAAAAACACAGGTGCAAGTGTCTAACTAGGCTTATTCTGGTGCCCAGTGTTTCATTGTCACACACCTACTGGTGGCTGGTTACAGTCGGTTAATGAGGTTGGCCACTGGTCAAAAAAGGAGATAAATATGATACTCATATAACTGAAATTGCCACCTATGTCCTTGACTACTAACAATGTAGTTGCATGGGGTTTGGCAGTGGTCAAAAGGGAAGCTAACTATGTACCCATATGACTGAAATTGTATGAATGGTATGAATAAGCAATTAAATCGAATGGTTAGTTAATGACATAGGTGGCACTGCCAGTTATAGGAGTGACAGATTTATCTCCCCTACTGGCTAACCCTATTGTATAAGCTCGCACATTACAGAAGGATCAGTGGCATAGAACTTTTACATAGAACTTAGGAGATGTATTTGTAGGGTCTATTCTCGTCTTAGTATTATCATTTTGAATTTTGTTTTCTGTAGGTAAATCGCAGCAAATCATGTGTGAAATTTAGTTAGCCAAATATAAACATAAAATTATGTCTGACATTCAGGCTGAACTGTTTCATGGATAGTGTGTTTTATTACACAATATATAATATTAGCAGGTAACATTTCGATGTTTGACAATCTGAAATTTAAAAGGGGGACATCTGCTCTATCCTTTGCTCCGTCATGCTGCCTAACCTGGCAATGTCACTGAGCCAGATCCCGTTAAGTCATGTTGGTCGGTCGACCTGAACATTTTTATGTCCATCAATATCAAATAAATTGAATGCTCGGTTTAATGCCATGTTTTGCAACCAATTCCAAACAAAAAGCATGCAAAATGATACATTTGTCATATGATTAATAAAACAAAACAAAAAACTGAAATATCATTTAAATACAATTTAAAATATTTTGACAGATTTGTACTGTGGATTTATATTAAAACTAAATATTTAGGGAATACAACAACAACACCGAAATAAACTGGTTGTCATGCATCAAGGGAGGTTATCATGGTGCAGGGAATACGACCAATGTCTTACTGTTCTCATCATTCCTAGATTATAGTTTATCCGGTCCGGTTCATGTTTCTCTAAAGACAAGAACAGGAAAAGGTTGAAAGAAGATTTATATTTTCAAACAAACTAGTTGTTTATGAATACTTGGCATTCTACTGAAATACATTTTAAGATCAGTTTTACACTGTATTCAAATGTCTAGACTATCTATTCAGAATGACATACTTATGTACACCTGTACCTACAGTGTAGCTAACCTACCTAAGTGCATACAAACTCAAGGCAAAGGACAATATAAATTGAACAGAGCAAGGGATCAACCTGCTTTTGGTTGTTTTCGTTAATGTAACATAACATAAACAAGTCAAACTGCTGAATGTATTAGACTTTCTGTAAATCCTATTTAAGTGTATCAGAGGACTTGAAACATTATAAGACAAAGTGTGCAAATTCCTGAAGCCGGACATAACAAATCAGCTTTGTGTTGCCAGTTCGCTGTGAGAGCACCGGGGCAACATGACATCCTCACTAACTATTAAGTATATTTAACTTATGTAAGATAATATCAACAGTAACAACTAGCAAGAAACTTATTAGAACCATAACGTGAAGTGTTCTATAGAAATACCAATAATGTTGGAATAATAAATAATGTTCCTGCACTTGTGGGAGCTTGGTTTTACTTCAAACCATAAGCTGCCCTTAATTGGCTCAGAGGAAGGGGGCCCACCTATCTACAGACAAAATTTGGTTATAAGATATTTCACTGGAGTTTCATGCTGTGCCTCAAGTTGTTTCACTTATATGACTGTTTGTCGTCCAACTGAGTTACAGAAACCATCTGCTATATCAGTGACATCAAACAAGAACAGAACTTGATTTAAAAGAGTACATGGTGGGATACAATGCAGTGGGCAATTAGTTACAGCCACAGATTCCAAGAAAACCATTTTGTTTTGACCGCTCTTGGGAGCACATGAAGCTCTCTTCAACCATGTACTCACATACCGGTAGATGAAAGAACAAACAAAATGTCCACCATTGAAATAACCATTTAAAGAAAACAAATCAAAACAGAGTAAACACAAACAGGAATTAAAATTTCAGGTACAGTGTATGAATTAAAACACGTATAGGTTTATAGGCCTACTGAAAAGAAAAAAATTCCATAATTACATCCATGATAAGGTAACATGTTGTGTCATCCTAACATAAACAATATAAACTTGAATAAATGATCTTGACTTCCGACATGCCAGCATGCTTCTATGTTCACAATGATTACAACAACAACAACAACAACCGCCATTACATTCCATATACAAGTACATGTACCATATTCGGAGATCATAAATCTATTAATAAGTTCACTGATCACTGGTTATAATACCAGATGTCTAATTACATTGTCAAAAGTATCTCTAAGAGAAAGCAAACTAATGATGCTTAATAGTTTCATGTTAAAAGAAAAGGAAATCGTGTAAGAATGCGTGTAATATTGTTGAGCACTTCTTAAAGCATAAGAGCACTTCTAAAATCAAAGCTAATTTAAAACAAATATTTAAACAGCCATGAGCAGAGCAGAACACCTTGGAGAACGCCATTTCTTCAGCCAAAACAATGTGTTACTTAATATTAATAAAACAAAAATGTTCATGGTGGGTATTTTATTAATCTGAAGGAATTTCCTTGATGACTATCCATTCGCAACATTTGAGTCCTGTGTCTTGACTGCCTTTCTGTTTGCCCATGGGTATTTTTTAATTTACTACAGACAATTAAACGATATGCTTCAGTCATAAAAAATATGCTTAGAAACAATCATAAACACAGAATGAAATGCTGCGACTGGTAAAATACATCAAATTAGTTATCAATAAATATTTATGTATGCAGTAAATGAATTAAGTGAGGAGTACAAAATAATACCCTGTAGTATGCCTTTAACAAAAAACCAAAAGTCACCTCATAGCCAATAAAGCATAATGGCAAGTTTAACTGCAGGTGTCAATGTATTACCTCTCTGATCTGCAGGTGGGAAGGCAAAAAATAAAAACAGAAAAATAAAGTTAAGAGAGTTTGTTTAATGTTTTCACAATAAAATGAGTTCATATCACAATCTTAAGACAAGAGATCCATGAATGGATCTTGACGCCCACCATTGAGAGATTGACTCCTTATAAAAGTTTTATATGGCTGTCTG
>JAVFBX010236655.1:0-10588 GCA_034783855.1 Mopalia kennerleyi | reverse complement strand
CGTTGAGATTAAGTCAAGGCCTATCAAAGGCATTTTGATGACAGATTGGGTAGATTTTGAGTTCGAAATGTGAGTGCAATGGTATTCACTCGAAAATTGTAAACGAGTATCTGGGGGTTTGTTTAAAGGAAAACTCAGATTCAAAAACAAAATAACAGCATATGTGATAGTTTTTTTTCAAGCTACGTGCCTGTGTTAATATGGTATAAAATTAACAATCTGTGTAAAAATATGGAAGTATGGATAACACATATAAAAAAAGAAAGAGCAGCTACATTCTGAAGCAGGAAACAGATATGTAGTTGTACAACAGGCTATCGGTAATAAAAATAAAAATTAATTCAGAGCATCGTGTAATCTTCCCACATGCTGACCTTTAAATGAAAGCTTGATTATAAGGGGGTAAACAACAGTAAAAATCCAGTTGATTTTAAAAGCAACGACATGGCTCTTTGACAGAATATAATGAGTTTATTTTAAATAATAAATAACATTTACTTCTTTCTATTATTTGCTTTTCTTACGGCGCTGAGTCCATTGACCTTAATCGAGGTTCAGACAATTTAAAATATGTAGGCTAGCCTATGTCACTTGTTTCTCTCAATTTATCTTGGTTTCAAATATGACCCAAAAAGAAAACAACCATATAATCAATTATATTTGGATACATTTTATATTTTTTACTGCAGAGAAAGTACATGTTGCTTGCTAGTTACAAAAAGATAAATAAACAAGTAACAAATAAGTAAAAAGTCTGACACGTTAAACAAAGTTATTTAAAGTTATGATATATAAATGTCATTGTACCGTGCAATGGAATTTATCTGTGAATATATTTAACTAAAAAACAATCAGTCATCATTTTTAAAATATTATTTTGCAATTTTGTGTTAAATGTAAATAATTTTTAAAGTGAGATAAAATAGTGAAAATTAGACTCGTTAATATATTTAAAAAACGAATTAAATATTTGTACTCCTATATGTAATGACATTATGCCGATTTATTCCCCATTCTGTGGGTTTTGTTAAACTATAATATTGTGAAATAAACCATTTTTAAAAATGAAATTGAGAAAAGCTGTTCAGGCAACTGGATTTCAACACAGCAAGGCTATTAGAACTTGTAGATTATCAACAATATAAAGTTAAGAAAGAAACAATAAGAAAGCATTATTCCCGAAAAGCCTTGTTTCTTTATCATATGGGAAGAATTGACGTGGACAGTGAGTAGAGCCATGCTTGGTTTCAATTCACAATAAAGGGGCACTACATAATTATACCAGCACAGTGGGTATTTCCAAAATACCGGTTAATCCCTTGCAAGCAGCTATAAGACACTATTTTTAACCGACTGTCAAAACAGAACAATGTGAAAGGATAATAACGATAAGGGTTTAATTGAAATCAGTAAAAAAATATATATATATCGGGTCTTTGTGGTAAAAAAATGCATGACGTTAATCATGTCTGACGAAAAGTCAACTTCACAATTATCACAAATGAATACAAAATGTGCATGATTAACTTTCTAGCCCTGGCCACCTGTCAACGAGATATTTGCTTACATTAATATCTGCTATATACCAACAAAGATCAATAAGTCAACGTATCAAATTTGAAATATAAATGTTTTTAGTGTTGGACGGTTAGAGGGTTCTAGATTATAACACACACACACACACACATTTACAGTAGCAGATCTTTTCAGTACTGGTAAATATGCACTATTTACATGCATTTAAATTACTTTTCGCCTCGATTATAATTCTGTCACAAAAAAAGCCTTTTACTCTTTTTTCTGTAAAATAATGAAAGTGAGTGATAATTAAGAATAACCCCATTTAATATATATAAGAAAGGAGATTGAAATAAGGAGACAACTCCTGGGACCGCATTGCATGTAACGACACCTGGTGCCAAAACCGGCAGCGTTAATCTCCATTGGCCGCCATTTTTTAAATCCGCGAATACAAGATTTTTTTTGTCCAACATTAAATCGTTTTTTGTTACCAAAATGCAACTTTTTCGAGTTATAATAATACTTTCTTTGGAATAAAAGATAGTCCCTTACATATAATTAAGTTTTTTTTCCGATAACAGCTCTTAAATGGAAATATTAAGGAGGGAAAATTTTCGTTTAACACACTGTCTTCTTCGCTTGTAAACCGATATAGCATCTCGCCAGTTCCCGCGCTCCTCAAGAGAGTTTGTGATTTCATCGGCAAATCAAGGTTTAAACTTACTGTTATTATATCCGTGTATATTGTAATCCCATCACTCATTAACATTTTGACTGTCACTAGTTTTTTTAGACATAGCTTTAGTAACTACACAAGCAGGACTTTATCCGTCAAAAGTAGATTAATAATAACCTTGTCCCCAGTCAGATCAGTACCTAACAGTAAATGAACTCCTTCAAATGGTAGAAACAGTCTAACACCTAGCCTTACAAGCCCAGACACTAAATTTGATGATAAATGAACATCATGGAGTGGTACAGTGACATAATCACTAGAATCTAAACCCTTTATAATAAGTACATTGAAACCAGAAAACCAACTTTCTGAAAATGGCAAAGTATCAGCCATTACAAGAGACTGAGAGGCGCCAGTATCTGTCAAAATCTTGTTAAGGGTAGCATTAGACAAATCACTTGAAAGTGACATTAAACCCCTATGTATAAATGGCTCAAACAACTCCATAATCTCATTTTGTGGTGAACTAGTCTTAACCTTAGAGTTATTACACAAATGGGAATTTTCTTTAAGACCACTATCCTGTACTTGAACAGGCTTATTAGATGCAATACATAAACCTTTGGGCTTAACGTTAATCTGTTCTTCCCGTTTTATTGTCAAACTCCCAACATGCAGATCTGTACATGATGTAAAACAATATCGGCCTATATCACTGCTAAGTTGTATCAGTAAGGTTTTCGAAAGGGTGGTATTTAAACACTTGTACAGCTATCTTAAAAACAAATTATCCCCGTTCCAGCACGGTTTCCTACCAGGCTGTTCAACCATAACCCAACTGCTGGACATTTACTCTGCCCATGGAGCTATAAAGAGATCTCTGTATAGCTCCATGCTCTGACATAGCGACCGCGTTGGACAACGGCAAAGAGGTATACTTTCTTTTCTGTGACATTTACAAGGCGTTTGACAGAATATGGAACTGTGGTGGATTAAGGAAATTGAAATCGTTTTGAATAGATAGCCACGTTTTACATTTGTTGAACAGTTATCTATCTAACCGTAAACAACGTGTTGTTCTACATGAGGAGGAATCCAACTTGCGTGAACTGCCATGACGTCATTCTCGCCTGTTAAATGAACTATTTAACGGATATGCTTACTCACATGCGAGTGCAATACTGATGTTTGTCTTTGAAAATATGCAATGAAAATAATAAGTTTAGGTCGAAAAACAGTTGTCTTTCCCTTCAAATATACAGCTGCCATAGTAAGCCTTGTTTACTTGCTTGATTGAGGTTTAACGTCGTCGTACTAAAGGGTATTCCACTTTTATGACAACGAATTGTCCATTTCACGCTGTTCCTTGCTTAAGTTCGGTATTAAGATTCCGTAGGTAGCGGTAAGTTATGTTGTCAACTTATCGTCATCGAGCAAATGACTAATGTTTTCAATACACCTGGTCTATGTAAAGATTTAATTATTTTTAGTTATCCAAACTGTTCTTCCATTTAAGTTGACCCACATGATACATCATGAACCAGTCCAATTATTCCGGTAATGAGGCAGAGAGAATAGCGCCACCACGTAATTTCCCATCTTCCCGAGGTAGGGCGGAAAAGCAGATCGTCGCATTAAGCCTCTCTTCCTTTCTTACCTTGCTTCCCATAGGCGATCAAACCTGAGTTAGCTAGAGTTTACTAAGCTACTTTCGGAGGACCTCTCTTTAGTCTTTACTCTACCCAATCAGATTGGGATTTTCTTAGAATAAGAAAGAGGCCGTCTAAACAAAGGATGACAAATAGGCTTTATATGTAATATACACCCACGATCTTAGTCCCATTAACGAGTCCTGTCGTCACCACAGACATGTTAATTGGCAGTAGCGCCACGCTTGTTTGTTGTTGACTTTGATGTGTAAACGACGTTTTGGTTGGCCTACGTGTTTCTACCATAGTCCAATTAAATTTTTCCACGTTTTTCCTTCGAATTACAGCAAGGGATAGTAATGTGGAAGTCTCGTGTAACACATACTGACCCTTGCGTAGGAAGATGATAATTTCCAGGCTCGGCTGTTTTCCAAAGTTGCAGTCTGCTTTGAAAAACTGAATGGTATTTAATGGTTACATAATTATTGGATGGTTAATGGTTGTGAATTGGACACTCGGGGGTGAACCTGGATATTTTTTTTATGGCGCGACCGCAAATGGTAAAGCGGATAAAGCCCGTGTTCCATTCCATTACCGGAGTTAACTGGCTAGTCTTATACGAAGATACTTGGCATAAAGGGTCGTTGTTAGATCTAATAGAAGCTACACGCCTAAAGGTATATTTTCATTCCTTCATAAATGTTTAGTTACAGTTCACTGCTTCATGTATACAATCCAGCACGTATAAGCTACATGACCGTCAAAAACGCACTTTTCGAATTAAAATCTTGTGATAAAGTTAGCTGTCTCAAACCATGAGAATCCTCAATGAATTCCACATAACAAATTCTTTTCGTTATGTGAGTTGTGCAAAGAATTGACGTTTATTCGACATAAATGGATTACCAGTCACGATTTTGTTCCTACAACAGTATGGAACAGGTCCGAATGGTAATTGTCTGAAGCATTTCATCGCATTTTTCGCTCCTAATAGGAATACATAATAATTGTAAAGGGGCGGGAAATATAATGAACAAAGCAGACGATATGACCCAACAGAGCTCTACAAATAGAGGCGACATACATTTCCTTAAAATTACTTTAACTATACTTTCCCCTTGAATCCTTCCAACCATGCAGAAATAAAAAGCAGCCTAAAGGCATTGAAATATATGTGGTATAGCCATAAACTTCGTGTCTATTAGATATTGCATATTACTGGCAATTGTGAGAAGTTCTTACCCGTGATGCACATTGTCTAATGGATATGTTATTAAAACCAAGTGCGCCCGCCTGGAACGACAGCCTAGGACCCGTCCAACGCAATTTTGCGAATGAGGAACCTACTCTGCAAAAGCAGGCTTTCTATCGATGAGTATCGATTTAAATGAAACAAAATAATATAAATAACATATAAAAGAAATAGAATGGAAACGATGAAAATTATTAACGGTACCGTAACGGTAGATTCGCTAAGGGAAATATTACTTCAGCACTGTTCAATATTATTTATATTATAATATAAATATAGAATTAGAAAAATAGTAAGACGCTTGAGTTTATGCTGTTTGTAACAATTATGATTCATATGCAAATTTTCATGGCCAGTTTTGCCCAAAACTTTGGTTTAAAACAGTTGTAGCTAACAGTTTACCTGCACAGGGTGTAGACTTGGTTTCCTAAATAGCCTGCAATCTATAATCTTCAGCTATAAGGTTAATTTTATCCACGTTTGAACTGCTCACTTTCCTCGCCTTTGCTAGCTGTGCTCTTCGCAATCCGTGGTCAAAATTCAGGCAGGTCTCAGCAGCTTCTGCAGGTATTTATTAATGTAACTACGCCCATTCTTATAAATGGGTCGCCCTGAATGTTACAAATAATTAGTCTGGAATTTGTCCTGCAGTCTTACACTTCGCCTTTGTTCAGCTTCATGCATCAAGGCATATTTGTATAGCACTTTTATCAATAACAAAGAAAATGAAAATTCTGTCCCCATGTTTAAATGACGTCTTATTCGGACTGATTGGGCAGAACTTGACGGCCAGGGCTCATATTCATAAAGGTACTTAATGCCTTTATTGATGTTTTAATACGTCATCATTTTGTTGATGAGAATGTGCCTAAATATATAAAATGTAATAGAAGACAATGAAATGGACGATCAAACACTGATAGGCAAAACACCAGCGGTGCAGGGGGTGCCCCCTCCTCCCTTAACGTGGCTAAAAAAAGTGGGGGGAAAAAAGGGGAAAAACAAGTGATCCCTTGAAAAAAGTTGACATTGAGGTCAAAGTCCTGTAACCATAAGGGTTTGGCTTGGTATTTGCGCTTGTAGGTCGAATGGCTGGCAAGATTGAATCACTCAAGGAAGATGTCGATGATCCAGGCCTTTTGAAGGTCTTAGATGATGAAGCCACCGTTTGAGTAAACTCGACTGAATCCTCTTGGCGCGGCCGATCGTCTTTGCAAGCAAACGCCACCTTAGTGTTTGTTATCTTCGGGATGAAAGCCACGCGGTACTGGAGTGTTCGGGAAGCGCTCCTTGTAACGTTGGAACAAGATCCCCTAGACTCGGTCGTGAAAGGTATAGTATACTTGTGATGACTCTCCCACCCATGCCACTCCCACAGTAACGTTCTATGGACAATATCTGCCTTTACCTGCTCTAGCTTGCTGCATCCTTGGTCACTGTATTCCGGGAGCCAAACTTCGGTTTGCTTGACGCAGGCAACGATGGTCTCCCGAACCGCTAACGGCCTCGATTTCGGTGAGGACGGAGCGGCAATTTACTAAGAACTCTCACTCCTGAACAGGCAAGACCGGCTCCACTGTCATTGGGAAGGGGGTGGGGGTGGGAGAGGGTGGTGATACTGACTTTGTACACGGGGCCAAATAGGAACAACAGGGATTCCCCCTTGCAAATGGGGAATCCCCCATGCAAATGTATATTGCCTGTATTTGACTTGTTTGATTCCACAAAACTCAGTCATACTTGTCACACTTTATGGGCAAACTGTGTTCACCTGTATTATAAGAGTCATGTTGTTCAAAATAAACAATATTATAAAACGGATGATATATAAAAAGGCTGACGTGAATTAAATTATTTTAACAAAGGTATACATGGAAAATGGAAATCAGAGCGGATTTGCAAAGGGTTCTTCCTGTAGTATGTGGTATCTTGGAAATTACAAATTTCTATAATATACCAAGTGAAATGCGCATTGAATTCGAGAAAGCATTTGGTAGTATTTACTCGACATTTCTTAATTATGTTCGGGGCTTTTAAAATTTTTGTTAAAATTCTTGGATGGCTCAGATCTCTCTTTAGAAAATTGTTTTTAAATACTGGAAAAGTAGGCGAAATTATATACAAGAATATATAGAAAAGACAGAACTGTTTAAATGAGCTGGATAAACCGGATCAAATACTTTAAAAACATAAGTTGCATGAACTGTACAAATGATCCGTTAAAACTGTTGGGTGTTACATTTAGTAAAATCGTTGAACGATATCTTGGTTTAAAATTATGTGGGAAAGCTAAAAAAATACATCATTTACTATGCACCTGGTCAAACAGATTATTGACATAAATTGGCACATTCACTCTGGTGAAAACCCTGTCCTCTTCAGTTAAACTATCCACTGTTTGCTATGCCATATCCGACATGACTTTGCCACATGTGTCAAAATCTCATGTTTTAGACGCCTGAACAGTGAGCGCATTCCAAGCAAACATATACTAGATGAGATAATTGGTATATACTATGGTTTGAAATATTGTGGCCCTCCAAAACCAAAACAGTTGAGGTACAAAATTAAAAATGATTTTGGACTGAGGTATTTCATATATTACAGAGTTAATGACTACAACAAAACCTCGAAATTTAAACAGGGTACACTGTAAAAAAGATTGAGGGGGCCAATTCTCCTAAATAATTCAGATTTGTAAATTTCCCTGAAAATCAGGTCGCTGCCCGTATGATCAGGCTACAGTGCGAATAAACACCCTGGATAATCGCTGAAATTGGCTTGTCACTATACAGCCTGGTTAATCCAGGTAAACAAATCTGGATTCATGGTAGATGGCTGGCCAGCTACTGTACGAGTTTTAATAAACGTATAGTCGTTTCCAGTTGTTTGTAAATGTAAATAAAATTTGTATATTTTTCAAATTAAGATTAAGTTCATATTGTTACAATGTTCCTGAGCCAATGTTGATATCTCCACAAGCTGGTAATAGAGTTTCAAGTCGTGTCTCACACTGTGTCGAGAAATTGCGACAAAGACTATTTATTGTCCGAATGTTGTATAACACGAAGCATCTCACAACGGCGGTGTGCATAGAGCTAAGATAAGTGAGTGACTTTCTGATCAGTTATCGCTGCCAGATATGTGGACAGCCTCCAATCTATGTTTACTGGATTTCTAAAGAGGACGACATTTGCTGATATTTTATTAACGGTTAGAAAGTCTTAAATCGCTTTTCATGTCGAAATTCATAAGACCAACTGTTTTAAATGTCCCAAACACTGGTCGGAAGCCGTCTTTAACAAGAAACATGGAAGTCAGAACTCGGAATCATAAGTCTCGAAAGTTTGGCTTGCTCAGCTTTCTTGGAAATTTGAAGTTGGAAGACCCGATCCTTCGAAATACGAAATCTTTCGTATAAAACTGGTTTATTATATGTCACTCTGTTGAAGTGTCTCCTTTGGGGACAGACTAATCCCTGGCTCGCCTTCCTCTTTACAACCCAAGATTCCTCGATCTCTTTGACGTTGGACCTCGGTAAAATCAGGTTGTAACAAATGGCGGATTCTCTGAAATACAGAACGAAAAACAACAACAAAAAAACTTGTTTTATTATTTAAAAACCACAAACATAAACTGGTAATTGAGTGTAAAACTGAATTATACCACTGCAATTATTTTTATGAAGCTTTCTACCTAAGGATTTGTACGTTTTACACCGTGACAATTGAAAGTTGAAATATCAGACAAATGCAACCAATTAAATAAGAATATATGTAACGAGTCACATCAGAATACAAGAGGTTTTGTTAAAGGCAGATAATCTTGTGTTCATCCCATACCCATGCCTATAGAAATTTGTCAACAAACGAATACTTGGAGTATAGTTTCCTTTCGTTCGTGAAGTTCAAAATATAAACTCGAAAATTTGAGATGAAAAAATAACAACACCAAACAAACAAACAATCAAACAAACAAACAAACAAACAAACATGACATTTGATATTTTACTTGAGAGAAAATTGCAGCAAGTATTAAGCGATCCCAACGTCTTTAGCCCGAGAGGGCACGCGGACGTTTACCTAGTCAGACCAATAGAGGCCTTTTACCCATATAGTCCACGTTCACACAAGTTGATTGTAATATATATTTTATATATGCCACATATATATACATTGAACTACTCTTTCATTTCATTTCATATATTCACCAGGTCTCAGTTGCTCGAAAGACGATTGGTCGTTAACACCAGATTAAATCGCTAATACCAGGTTAGAGACAGATCTTTAATATGGCGTGACGATATGTAAAACCGGATCAACTGGCACCAGAAGTATAATTATATAATTATTTACAGTTACAATGTACACTTAAACAAAATATACATATTAAACTATTGAAAATATTTCTTGTTGTTGGGGGAAAACTAAAACTATCATCGACTTATTACCCAATCTGGAATGTCCTAGCATTAAATAAGACAAAAATAAACCGATCTGAAAAACATATTTCTTGAGATGGAAGTAGTTAACAATTACCTGTGAGAATGTACCTGGCGTAGTTTTTATCTTATATATCATCATACCAGGTAGACATAAAAGTCCAGGAATTGCCAGAGACCAGCCCACAGCTTGGGTCCATCCGGGGAAATAATATGTTCCTGATTTTCGTTTATACACTAAAACTGGGTAGGAGACAACGTTCATCACCAATAATATCTATAATAAAAAGTAAAAATATTTTTTATCAAAGGGAATTATTGTTTAGGCGGTCAACCGGCATGTGAAAATGACATAACTATCAATGGAATGAGCACTATAAACAACGTGTTTGTGTAAAAATGTAAACAATAATAATAGGGATATTATTACCCTGTCCATATCGCCCTCTAGCTACGGGATCAATGTTCTGAGCTTACTTAGAACTTTACAGATGAAATGTTCCACCAGAGCAGCAGCGGAGGGTTGGGAGGTAGCTTCCTGTTACCCTGATGCTTTCGAAGCTATATAGTTGATCTGTTTGTGATGTCACGGTATTACGTCCTGTTATGGGCTTGTATTTGTCCTGTGTTGTCTTTGTTTGTTGCCAGTGGTGTCGAGGGTGGTTTTCTTCAGCAATTGGGTTGGCCCGCAAACGTGACTTTGTAGTAGCGCACTAAACTTACTTTGCTTTACCGTTCACGGTCCGTCTGTTGACCATCAGGTATATGAGTGACACGATGTGACTCCGGCAATCGCTGGGGTGGATGTAACGAGGTTTTACCTTGGTTTTCTACCGTAATTATTCAAGGACCAGTGTGCCGTGGACAATTTGTCATCATATAAGTTAAATAGCCTTGAGTACGAAATTAAACCCCAATATAAAAAACAAATAAAGAAGCTATAAACTGTTCGCTCATATTGCTATAATTTAATTTGTTTGTTTGATTGGGGTTTAATCTGTACTTATGGTCATCTCATTAATATGACCACATGTCAACACGGGGGAAGG
>JAVFBX010236644.1:0-10589 GCA_034783855.1 Mopalia kennerleyi | reverse complement strand
ACCAAAACAGTAATGGTACCGGACCAAAACAGTTTTGATATCAGACTAAAACAGTAATGGTACCAGTCCAAAACAGTAATGGTACCAGACCAAAACAGTTTTGATATCAGACCAAAACAGTAATGGTACCAGACCAAAACAGTTTTGATATCAGACCAAAACAGTAATGGTACCGGACCAAAACAGTTTTGATATCAGACTAAAACAGTAATGGTACCAGTCCAAAACAGTTATGGTATCAGACCAAAACAGTAATGGTACCAGAAAAAATTAAAAAAATAAAATTATATTATAAATGTGTGATATTTCTAGTTTTTGGTTATGGTGTTGCTGCCATCCCTACGAAGTGAAGTTCTGCCTCACTTGACATTCTTACCGTTTAGACAAATACTGACTCTATCTGTTATGTACATATATGTACAGTGTATATATAGTGTTAATGGTGCACATGTATTTCTCTGTGACGATAACAGGTTCATTAGCTTACAGCATGATAACACCCTCACAGATACATAGTGACATTATCTCTAATGTACATATATGTTTATATATCTTATTTATGTATACCGTTAAAGGTGTATTTTTCTGTGAAGATAACAGGCTCATTAGCTTACGGCATGATAACACCCTCACGGATACATAGTGATATTATCTCTTAGGTACATATATGTATACAAGATATATATAAATATGCCTATATCTTATTTATGTATAGCATTAGAGGTGTGTTTCTATGTGAGGACAACACATCCTCAAGGACACATAGTGACATTATCTCTTTTATATGTACATATATGTGTATATATCTTATTTATGTATACCGTTAAAGGTGTATTTCTCTGTGAAGATTACAGGTTCATTAGCTTACGGCATGATAACACCCTCAAGGATACACAGTACATATATGAATATATATCTTATTTATGTATACCGTTAAAGGTATATTTCTAATGCTTACGGCATTAACACACCCTCAAGAGTAACTAATGAGGTCCAGTAATTAACACTAGTTTCCTTACATTAAGTGTGTGGACAAATATATGATAATAAACACACATACAAGTGCAAATTATAAAAAGTTAATGTTTCCATCTAAATTTGGAAAACTGAATGAGCATCAGGTTGTACCATATATTCTGAAAGATACACATTGGATGCGATCAGAACATTCAGGGATTTTGATCTTGAGTATATATAGTTGATTGATTGATTAGTGTTTTATGCCATTCTTGAGGCTATTTCACTTATATGACAGCAGTGTATTACAACAATAATTGACACTAGCACAACCAAGATGTGAAGCGCTTCCATAATGTTGAAAAGTTAATTTTCCTCCAGTGCTAAGTAAAGACAGCATTGCTACACTTCAAACAAACTGCCCTTAGCCAGAGGGATGATTATATATAGAGAAAAGTTCACCAATAATGGGCTTAACAATGTATTTTATGCATAAAAGCAACTATCAAAAAGGCCTACAAACATGAGGACATCCTATCATTGTAGTGGCATATAGAATAGTTTTATCATTAAGAGGAAGAAGTGAAAAAGCTGGATCTGAAGATACAGTTTTGATTGCAGATATGCAAATATGTTTTCATGTACAATGTACATCTGTTAATTGTCTCCACAAATTCTACAACGATAAGTCTGAATGGAGCCATTTATTATATATAATAATAAAATGGCAAACATAAAATTGAAAAACAAAAATTATCATAACTATATCTGTGATGGAGACTCGTCTAAAATCCTGTAGGGAGTTATCTGTTCGCCTCCAGATGGTACAAATCATGTAGTCAATTTAAAAACATACATGTATCAGCAAACACAAAACTGATTAAAACAAAGATCAGAACAAACAATCAATTTACAATAGTATACAATGATGTACAATCAACAAAAAGATTCTTTTATTATTTTAACATTATTATATTTCTAAATAAGACAAGAAAATAGAAATGGTGACAGACCTATTCAAACGCCTGTATAAGTTTTATACATTAATATTGTATATTATACAAAAAACATTAATGAACTAACTCCAGGAGTCTGGGTGACAGCTAAAAAAAAAATGTTCTCTTCCTTTAAAAAAATACATACTTCACGTTACTTTAATGCTTTGAATAATAAGTAATTATATAATAAGTAAAAGTGCATATTTTTTTTTCAGTAACAAGCAATGGAAGATTTCTAAGCTTTAAAATATACCAGTGTTATGAATGTCTAATTTATTGTACTTCCTATAACGCTGTCTTCAATTAAGGATATATCACTTGTATAATGCATGTGTTCATTGGTACTACGCACATTTAATGGTTATGTTTTTTGCACACTAGTCTTAATGCCATGTTCTTCAAACAGTCATTTATGTATTGGTGTAAAACACCAGTTTAAACTTAAAGGGTACATGTATACCATCAAATTAATTGTATGATACATTTATCAGCGAACAAGAATTTATTAATTGATGTTTAATTATCATACTTAAGTTTGTATGTTTGATTGGGATTATACATGGAACTCAGCCATAGCTTGAATAACACTACCATTACCCACACAGCCAGGACAATTGTGAAAGATTCCGTACATATGATAGCAAACACATATAGATAATATATTTCATTATATTTACCTAGTTGATTTAAACAATAGTTTATTTTGTGCAACAAAAAAAAAAAAGGTATCTGTGAACAGGCTAGGCCTATATCAACGCCTCCTAAATATTTACCTACTTAACATACATATTATTACGAAAAAAAAGAAGAGTAAGTATTGTTAGGCAGCAAATCTACAAAATATTGGGAAGTTGTTTTATGCCATGTCAAATGTGATAGGATATGGTTACAATGTGTACAGCTGAATCAACATATAATGTATGTTAACCCTATGGCCGTTAGGATCTGGGTAAGTCTGGTCCCCATCTCTAACAATGCCCCACTGTAGTCCTACTAGCAGTGCATGATGGGAACTGGGGACCAGACTAAATCTGGGTGGCCAAATATCTACAGTTATTATCTCCAAATAAAGAGTTGTATCAAGGGAGATAAGCAATGACCAAATTTGCTTAGATCTTGCTATAATTTCTACATGTATGCATAGTTTTTTTTACACCACAATACAATATGATTACACCATATCAGATAAATGTTTATACAAAATACAAGTATATTACAACTGATAGCACTTTGTTCATATATTAATTATGCTAATAAGTATTTGAAAGCAAACAAGAAATATTGATGTGCAAACAATTTCAATGTTGTGGGTATAACATTCATGTCCAAATCTAGTGTGTTTGGCATTATTTACAAACAATAGGACTACATATAAATTTATCATAAAAGAGAAGTCACTCTGAATATTAAAGCTATGTGAAATGACACTTAATATGACATATTGTACTACATATATTTTAAAATTTATCTAAAATGATTGAATATGGTTACCTGAGGTAACCAGTAACTGAGGTGTTAGGTCCGGTAAGGCCCTATATCGAGCACAGTTCTAAGACCAGCAATGAGCGTATCCAATATGGCACTATATCCTCCACAGTGCCAATACCACCACTGTGCTACAGCCAGCTCCATAGTGCTGCATCCAGCATAGTGCAGTGCTACATCCAGTATAGTGCTACATATATATTGAATACAGTGCTATACTCCCATAATGATACATCCAATATAGTACATGTTACATCCAGCTTTGTGCTATACTTCCATAGTGCTACATCCAGTATAGTGCTATACGCTCAGTGCTATATCCAGCTTAGTGTTATATGCTCAGTTCTACATCCAGCTTTATAGTGCTATACACTCAGTGCTATATCCAGTATAGTGCTTTACTCTCAGTGCTACATCTAGTATAGTGCTACATCCAGCATAGTTCTATACTCTCAGCGCTACATCTATTATAGTGCTATATCCAGCATAGCATTCTTGGCCAAAGGATCACTGAGTTCACCTCTGTGTTGACATGCTACTTTTTGTTTGTTACCTGTGGCACCTAGGTAACTTCACAACAATCACGGAGACTGGGTGATTCTAAGGTTTTGTGGTGGGATATTCTCTATGTAATGTCAAAGGTTATCATGGTTGTCTATGCAGTAAATTGATGTTATTGAGACTGTGATGTTAAGAATATTGCTATGCAGATCTCCGAAGCATAGTTCCTTCATTTAAAAACAATCGGTATGTCATAAGATTAATGATAATGTTTTAATTGTCCACTTGTTCCTTAAACATTGGTCACAAAATTTTTCATAAACGTATCTGTAGCCATGAACATGGCAGACATTGGAGAGCATTCAAGAGTAACCAATAACCTTTGCACAGGAAAGTGTCAGCAAAGTCATATATTCAGCATAGTGCTACATGTACATCAACAAGCATAGTGATATATCAACCAGCATTGTGCTACATCAATGAGCATAGTGCTACATCAACCAGCATAGTGTTACATCAATTAGTATAGTACTACATCAATGACCATAGCGCTATATCAACCAGCATAGTGCTACATCAACAAGCATAGTGATTCATCAACCAGCATAGTGCTACATCAATTAGCATAGTGCTACATCAATGAGCATAGCGCTACATCAACCAGCATTGTGATACATCAACCAGCATAGTGCTACATCAACCAGCATAGTGCTACATCAACCAGCATAGTGCTACATCAACCAGCATAGTGCTACATCAACCACCATAGTGATACATGTACATCAACCAGCATAGTGCTACATCAACCAGCATTCTGCTACATCCAGTATAATATAATGCTACATCAACCATAAAAGTGTCCATTCAGCATAGCTCTATAAGCCTACATAAACAAAGTGTTACATCAAGAAAAGTGCAACATCAATCAGCATAGTGTTACATCAACATCAATCAGCATAGTGTTACATCAACCGGCATGATGTTTGTTCAGCAAAGCTCTATAATCCTACATAACCAACAGTGTAAAATCCAGCACAAAGTAAAATTTAAAATAGTGTTTAATCCAGCATTATGCTATACACTATACAGACACTTTAGTGCCACATGTTCACTCAGCATAGTGCTACATCCAGTATTAACCTACGTCCAGCATAGTCTAATGTAGAGAATGGTCAGAATCCTCCATAGTGCTTCATGTATGTTCAGCATAGTGCGATGTCTGGCATAATGTTACATATATGATAGAGAAATGTCTACCAAATAATATGTCCAGTCTGGCATAGCTCATATAACAGCTTTTGTTGAGCTTGTGTCAAAGGTGTTAATTAAGATAGTTTTATTTTGATTGAAGATGGTCACAGGTACAGCTCACCTGTCCATTGTCTTAACTATACTGTTTTCAGCTTTATGAACTAGTCGAACTATAATGAATGCTTTTATTTCGCAATTTTTGTGAACATGGTGAATGATTAATTGTTTGATTGATTAGTGTTTTACGCTGTGCTTAAGGATATTTCACTAATAGGACAGTGGTGGATCCCAACAATAGTTGACACCAGCACAACCATTAAATGTGAGGTGTTTTTTGTTACTGCTGAAAAGTTAATTTTTCTCCACACAAGATTGCTACTCTTCAAACAAACTGCCCTTAGCAAGAGGGCTATTTGTGAACGGGGAATATGACTGATTTGAGTTCTCACATGTTTGGTTGATTGATTGATTAGTGTTTTACGCTGTGCTTAAGGATATTTCACTCATATGACGGCGGTGTATTCCAACAATAATTGACACCAGCACAACCATAAAATGGGAGGTGTTTTGATAATGCTGCAAAGCTAATTTTCCTCCACTGCTAAGAAAACACAGCATTGCTATTCTTCGAACAAACTGCCCTTAGCCGGAGTGCTATTTGTGAACGTGGAATATGACTGATTTGAGCAGTCAAATGTTTGAATATGTGTCCGTGAAATTGTTAGCAACAAATCTAGCTGGCCTAGGCTATACCTGGGAAAAACCTTGTAAGGGGAATGGGCATTTTAGAATTTCCACCGATAAGTTTCAAATAATAGGGCATACAAAATTATGACCAATTCATGTTAACCATAAATTACTAGTGAATATAACATCAACCTGACCATATGGTTTTAATAAACTGAAACGTATAGTCAACATGCATTGTTCATATTTTTATGGAGTTGTCACCATGCTCTGCTAGGTATGGCTAACGAAATATGCACCGGGATATCTGAAGTGAAAAACCAATTCTGTTTGTTTGTCTGGTGTGCCCCATAAGACTTAAGGGTATGTCACTTACAGGATTATTGTCTGTTTACAGTATATCCTGCCAAACATTTGAGACGAATCTTCCTAAATTTCATCTGATATTAGGTCTCACAATTTCCCTGTTTATTGTTTACAGCACATTTATGGCCATTGTTTTACATAGTAAGTCCAGGAATATTTCCATGTATTAGTGCACAGCCTGGTTAGTATGTGGTGCTATTTAGTGGCAATGGTCCTTGTTGAGTATACAACATGATAATTTGAAGATGAAGGGGTCATGATTTAATCATATTATATGTACAGGAGCATCAAAAAGTGAATTTAAAAACTTTAACATGTGATACTAAAAGTTGGGCAAGAAAAAAAGAAGCACTTGAAAGCAGACAGTTTGACATACCATTATTCTAAAATGAATATAAAAAACGTTTTTCAATTCATGGCAAGACAGGTAAGATTTTCCCCATTTAGTTTGGGGGTCCGAGTTAAAAATAAAAATCTCTGTCACTATGAGTAAATAATTAAAATTAACATCTGCTGTATTTAGAATTCACCCTAGCACCAGTTACATATTTTTGTCAAGTTTAACTTTTCATTGTGATATAACTTCTGACCTCAACGTAACTCTTAAACTTGAATATTTATTTTAATTTTTTTTCTTTGCTTTATCATTTTTCCCCTTCTTCCACATGTCTTTGATTGAACCGAACTCAGGGTCGATACTGAACTGTCGATGAAGGAATGCAAATGTTGGTCTTGCAGCAGGCATGGCTGCCCAGCAATCTAGCATGACATTATAAACAACTTCAGCACACCTCTCTGGTTGTGGCAGACGGTAACCATGCTCAATATCCTTGAGCACCTGTAAAGCACAAGATCAATATATAAGATTGATTGATTGATTGATTAAAATTCTACTTTGTAACAGATCTGTTTCCAGCAATAACCTTTGAACATGTGTATCTAAATGTGAAGAGACAGAAAATAGTTTATCCGCCACAATAAAAATATGAGTATGTTTTTCAATGGACTTACCCCACTGATTACATACATATGCATGGATGCCCCTCAGGACTTACCCCACTGATAACATACATATGCATAGATACCCCTCAGAACCCCACATATTCAGGGAGGGTAGGTATGTAATAGGAATTGACAGTCTTTGAACAGATATTCTTATTTTGTTTTCTCCTGTATAACTGTAGAGCATTCCAATTTCAATATATTTCCAAAAATGTAACTTTTAAAATCATTAATTTTAATTAATTTTTCAATCTTTTAAAAATTTCATTTAGAAATTGTTTTAAACCGTTCACGGCATATTATGCTGGCCTAATTTGTTTAGGAAAGAGACCATTTTATAAGCTAAGGGACCTCATAGCCAGCCTCTGGAAACTTCAGATCAAGATGAGATTTACATGTCCTTACCTCTGCCCCTTTTTTCTCCCCATAGGGGGGTTCTCCAAATTTGAACATTTCCCATAGAGTAATACCATAACTCCAAACATCACTAGCATGGGAGAACTGGCCGTAATTCACACACTCAGGGGCATACCTGAAAATATACACGTAATTTATATTCTTGGATGACAAGGTTAGATGTTAAAACAATTGGTTCAATTTGATTGGGGTTTACATCCTACTCAAGGGTATTTCATTTATATGACGACAAATTGTCCACTTCACACTATTCCTTGCCTAATTACAGTGGAAAACCGAGTGGAAACCTCATAAAAACAAACCCCCGGATTGCTGGAGCCACAGCATGCGACTCCCTCAAAGACACGTACATGATGGTCGACATGCTGGCTCAATCCCGTAAATGGTACATCGAAGTAGGATTAATAAGGGCACTCGCTAACCACTAAACCACAACCGTGGACCCCAAATGGGTAAATTGTATAAAGACTACACACTAATGTTAGAAAACTAACTCACTTATGTGAATATGTATCAACCCAAAGGGGTGAATGATACCAGCTTCCATGTTACAGAAACATGACAGTACAATCACAGACATGGATGTATTGAGATTGGATGAAGTTGGCCACTTTCTATTTTTCCATTTTCCACTGAATTAATGGATTTAGTCTGCATTTTTCATGTATCCAAAATGGTCCAATCAGAAAAGGGGTCTCTGAGAGACATGAGCAATAGACTAAATGCTGGAATAAATTGAGAAAATAAAAAAACAGAAAGTGGCCAACTTCACTCCACTCTATAGTAATTAATCTTCTTCTTAATGCTCATTAGCTCTTAAGCCCCAGGGCAACAAGCTATCTACGAACACCCACTACAGTTCACATAGTTTGATAAACGCAATGTGAGCAGTGAATCAAGGGAAATCTGGATTTATTCTGAACACAATGTGAGCAGTGAATCCTGGGAAATCTGGATTTATTCTGAACGCAATGTGAGCAGTGAATCCTGGGAAATCTGGTTTTATTCTGAACACAATGTGAGCAGTGAATGAAGGGAAATCTGGTTTTATTCTGAACGCAATGTGAGCAGTGAATCATGGGAAATCTGGTTTTATTCTGATCGCAATGTGAGCAGTGAATCCTGGGAAATCTGGTTTTATTCTGAACGCAATGTGAGCAGTGAATCCTGGGAAATCTGGTTTTATTTTGAACACAATGTGAGCAGTGAATCATGGGAAATCTGGTTTTATTCTGAACGCAATGTGAGCAGTGAATCCTGGGAAATCTGGTTTTATTCTGATTGCAATGTGAGCAGTGAATCATGGGAAATCTGGTTTTATTCTGATCGCAACCATACCTTTAATTCCCAGTTACAAGGCATTACACATTATTATAAAAACAAAGATGTGAAAATAAAAAACATTAACTGTAAGCAATGATTTTATAGGGCACTGACATTTTTTGGATTATACTAATAAAATCATTTTTTTCGCTTTCTTGTGCAGAGAAATACTATAGCTCCTGAGAAGTCTATGTCACATGACATGTTTTACCCAACTAAATGACATTATTGTCATGGGTAGTAGGTACATGAATTTATTAAAAAATGTTTTTTCTGAAATCTCAGAAAGAAAGTAACTATGTAGATAAATTAAAATACGGTATGGTGAATCAACCATTATATAAAACAAACAAGTTTATTATCCTACTAATTAAGCATAGTAGACTAAAGTCACAACTCCGAAAAAACACAAGATATGCATGTTAAGATTCTATATTTCAGTTTATTAATCCATCATCAGGAAAACTACTAATTTCGTTTATTTATATTTTTGCACTTTTTGTACCAAGAATTTTTTATCATTAGTATAGAAATGAGTTTTGTCAGTGATTTATCTTCAGAAACATATATTTTTATATTTAAAAAAATGAATCCCACTGTCATGGATGTCACTTATTTAAAACCAATGAAACTGCTGAAACTCCCAGATTCTAAATAGATCTTAATCTCAAGTTGTTATGGGTTACCTCAAGACATCTCAAGAGATTTGTTTGTTTGTTTGATTGGGGTTTAACATCGTACTCAAGGGTATTTCACCTATATGACGACGGATTGTCCACTTCACACTGTTCCTTGTCTTACATGTATTGCGGTGAAAAACTGGGAGGAAACCTCATAAAAACCACTCGTCTGTGATTGCCGGAGCCACATCATGTGACTCACTCATATACCTGAAGGTTGACAGGTGAACTCGATCCGCTGAACGGTAAATTGGAGTAGGATTAGGAATCGCACATGCTACCACTAAGCCACGGCAGCGGCCCCATCTGAAGAGAAAGTTTTAGTTTATGTAGAGATATAAAAATGTACAGTCTACCTGTACCTATACTTGTATGTAGCCTAGTGTAAATACCTACCATTTAATCGGCCATCTGCCACCCCGGCTAGCTTTATAACAATCGTTTTCACCAATAGCACGAGAAAGTCCAAAGTCACTGATTTTAATCTGAAAATCAAACAACAATTTTACTGTAGAGCAATTGTTGACATTTTGCAGTTTACTACATATCAAAGTCAGTAGAATATGAGAAGGTTGTTTGTTTGATTGGGTTTAAGGTCATATTCAAGGGTATTTCATTTATATGGCGACGGATTGTCAATTCCACACATTTTCCTGCTAAAATATGGTAGGAAGCCGCAAGGAAATCTGGTAAGAAAATTCCCCCATGTAACTGTCAGACATGAGAGTAATATTGATTGTAATAGATGGATTGGAGTTATTGTAATAGACGGATTAGAGTTATTGTAATAGACGGATTGGAGTTATTGTAATAGACGGATTGGAGTTATTGTAATAGACGGATTGGAGTTATTGTAATAGACGGATTGGAGTTATTGTAATAGACGGATTGGAGTTATTGTAATAGACGGATTGGAGTTATT
>JAVFBX010236633.1:0-10589 GCA_034783855.1 Mopalia kennerleyi | reverse complement strand
ACGATACAGGCATATGTATCGAAACGTTGTGTTCTATCACAAAACAAGAAGTGGTTATCCAGAAAGTGTATAATTAGCGTAGGTCTTTGTCTATTCCTGTTATATTGATTGGTCTCAGGTTCAAGTGCCCGAGCTTTTTATTTTAGCTGCGATTTCATGGCCAGGTTCGTTGTATAGATTCATCATTATTTTGCCCTCTGGCTTAGGGCAGTTTGTTTCAAGAATGGCTAAGCAGTCTTTACTTAGCGCTGGAGGAAAATTAACTTTCCAACATTATGGAACGCTTCACTTCTTGGGTGTGCTGGTGCCAAATATTGATGGAATACACCGCCGTCATATAAGTGCAATACCCGTAAGCACGGTGTAAAACACCAATCAATCAATTATATTCGTCATTGATAACACGGACTGTGGGCCTAAACGATATCAGTTAACATGGTTACGTGAATCTTGAAATGGTCACGTGGATCTTGGACAGGTCAAGTGAGTTTTGGATCGAAAAATAAAATCTTGGACCATAAAAATATCTTGCATCAAGAAAAATTCTTGGACCGTGAAAAGTTATTTTATATGAAAACCAATCGATGTCTGATAATTAATTGTGTACAAAAAATGTTGTTGCGAACACAAAGTTCACATTTAGGGGTAAAATTGATAAATTCATAAACTGTGTAATGTTTTATTGTAAGTGTGAACAAATAGTTGACATTTTGTAGCTAAATTTATAAATCTTGATTTTTGTTCCGCTTTGGCGCGACAGAGTTGACCCAGTACAAGTTTCAGAAACATTAAAGTATATTATAACCCGGTGCACGTCATTATTTGTACCTCTTTACAGTCTCGGTTCCCTCACCTACTCTATACTTACAAGCCTACGACTGGCTGTGAGGTTATCCGAGGACGAAAAAAATGTGTCATATTGTTAGGTAACGAATACACGGTTGGTCTGTTTTCAATACTATAGCTAACTTTTTAAGAGCGTTTTATTATACATGCGAACATAAATTCGCCCTACCAGCTAAATGTATAACCATTCTGTGAATAAAGGCTTTTAACCAGAAAGTTCCTTTATGAAGTCTCACCGTCAAGCTGTATGCCATTTACTTTGACTGGTTACTAACATTTGTATTTACTGTTTCAATTCTAGTCCGGGCATTTCAGGCCCTTTACATAATAACAGGCCAGGGAAATATCGCCATTTTGTGAAAGCATCTTACGGTTTAACTGATTATTTACTAACAGGAGTGTCAGCCGAACCTCGACCTAGTGCTCAATAATAACATGGTTTCTCACGTATTGGAGGACAATCTGAAGACGCAAAACCTAACCCATTCCAATGGTGGCTTCAACTAACCCCTCAGCCCGGAGAGTACCCGCCGCCAGCTGCTCACATCAATTTTCTGACATTTATGATTCCAATTTTCAGATGTTTGCATTTTCATAACTGAATAGAAGCAAAATAATTGCAACTACTTATTACACTTTGTAGCAAGATTGATAGATTGGTGTTTTAAGCCATGCTTAAGAGTATTTCACTTATATGTTGGCGGTGTATTCCATCAATATTGACACTAGCACAACCCAAATGTTAAGTGGTGTTTATAATATTGGAAACTTAATTTCCTACAGTGCTAAGTAAAGACAGCATTGCTACTCTTCAAACAAACTACCCTCAGACAGAGGTCTCCTTTCATTAGGCAGGTAACGCTTCCTTAACAATTTTCATCAATGTATATATTGTTATACTTTTCTGACAGCTCATTCGCCTATATGGTTTTTTTTCTTCAACACATTACAAATCTATCGCATGTCTAGATAATAAACTGGTGATACTTTATTCTTTGTAATCCTACCGCCAGTGTATCTGTATGTCCTGGTAATAAAAAATATTTCCTTCATTTAATTACAGGAGGCACTAAACAAAATAATAACCCGGTAAATTTACAATAATCTAAATATTTTATTAAACTTTTTTTTCACAAACAAAACCAATTCATGTCAATACACGTACCAAATATATGGTGTGTATCTTGCAAAGAATTTGAACTGCACTTTTCTCATTTTAACCCATAGCATAATCCTTTGTCGTTCAAACTGAATTTGCCATTTTATATAACACATAAACCAAAAACAGAGACGTAAAATATTTGTGGTGCATATAAATTCAGCTCTTCGGAATAAGAATGGATATTTTTTGTTTTGTATTCTTCTTGAATTCACTGGTTGAACAAATTATGGATAAACAGTAGTGCATTGCATTTACACAATAGGATGAGCTTGTATAATAATGTTTACTTTGTCGGGATTGAATGTTTACATAGAACAGCTTATAACATAGTTACATTGAATTGCTAACATGCAGGTGGAAATGGCCGTCTATTCCTATACATTATCCATAAAACTGCAGAGGAATCTAGCGGTAATTATTTATTCACACAGTATAAGGATGTGAATGCACGGCTCGTGGAGTCTGACAAAGCTTGATCACAACCTAACAAATATAATATTAGTAATACATAACAAATTACTCAAATGAAAAGAGCTAGATTTGCTAAACACCAAAGCAAGCATACTTTCAAAATATTGAAGCTCTATTGCATGCACAATGTTTCAATGTAGGCATTAGTTGCTGGACATAAAAATTTGTTAATCAGATTTTGTTGAAACATCAGCTTCTACGCTATAGCACTATGTTGATATTTAAAAGGACTAGCACTCCTGGAATTTTCAGTACATTTTCTTGGATACGAGAGACAATAAGATGACAAAGAGTTGAATTGAGCTAAGTCCTATTGTAGAAATGCAAGTGTGTCTACAGTAATTCCATATCTGGTATAGTACAATTAAAGTGGAGTGACTATAGGCTATCATTGTATAGGGGTTGGCTGTAGATCAACCAGTTTGAACCAGTATCCACATTCACATCTCTTAGGCTCTCCTTGGTAAAGGTGCATCCAATTTATGCTAATTGCATCTTCCTCACCTTGAAAAAATTAGAAAGAAACAGAATTATTTGAGGTCTTTATATTCTTGTAATTTGACGACACCAAAACGAGATGAGCTTCATGTTGCCCTTGAGTTCGGAGACCACAAGGTTTATGGTAATATCTCTCCAAACTACAAAGACCGTACACTCTGTAATCAGGAACTAAGGCTCTTGAAATATTACGTTAAGCTTCAAAACTCAAACTTGATTAGATTATAAACTATGATTTTATGGTGTACTTGAGATCATTTCACTCAAACAAGGGCATGCCAATTGCAAGGTTTCTTTCCTTGTGCGTTTGGGTTCATTGTCTTACTCAAGGGTATTTCACTTATAGGACAACAGATTAACTCTGCCCTACATAAATACAGTGGACATGTAAAAACCTGGAGAACACTTCATAAAACCACCCCTGTGAATACCAGAGCCACCTTGTGTGACTCCCTTAATATACTGGTCGACAAGGGGAATCCCCCCAGTGCGCAGTACATCCACAGAGGATCAGTAATCTGGTACGCTAACCTCTGAACCACGGCCTGGGACCATGGATAAAGGTAACCACCAAGGGCATAGGCAGAGGGGAATCCCCCCAGTGAGCAGTACATCCACAGAGGATCAGTAGTCTGGTACCCTGACCTCTGAACCACGGCCTGGGACCATGGGTAAAGGTAACCACCAAGGGCATAGGCAGAGGGGTGTCCAACCATCCTATGGACACTGTGAATTCAATAATTGCCTCATTTGGACACCCTGCTTTAAGAAGCATTAACATGCAATTGCAAGAGATAGGGAAATTGGACACTGGGTTACTGGTTACCACCCTAAAGAATTAACATACTTTTGTCCATTACATATCTGTATAATCAATAAAGACCCAATAAAGGACACATATGGCAGGTTAGACAACCATAGAATTAATATTGATTTTGTCCTGCTATTTGAGCTTTACGCCATTCATAATTTTATTCAGAATTTGTTTACCACTGCCAATACTTACAGATGCATCCCACTAAACGTTTTTGGTTTGTTGATGGAATAAGTGTTGGTTCATTGAAAGTGCCCTTAGTCCTTTTCTTCACATTCAACTCGAAAGGATCCTGTAATAAATCAATACATATACACACTGGACATCTTGGTCACTTACATTTTAACTATTTTGAGTGCTTTAAGAGACATTCTGAATATTTTCCTAATTTGGGTCTAGGTATTAAGTTTCTTCCCTGGTACTACAGTTTAATGAGTGGAGAAAACCAGTCTCAACAACACTGGCTATAACTAAAGCAGATCTTTTCTTACAATTTTGTGTATTTTTGTGTTACAGCATAGCTGCTGGATATTAACTTATGCATATATGTTGATGGCCTTTTGGTGTATTTTACATGAATCATGTTTACTTAATACTCCTGATTACACCGGGTAGGCAGGTCTGCTTAAGACAGGAAAACCACAAGTCCCACAAACAGATAACGTCTGTATTGTCCCTTAGATGTGAGAACACCAGGGCAACATGATTTGACTCGGGTTTAACATCCTACTGAAGGGTCCAGGGGAACAAGCTGCTGCTTCCATTTGTCAACTATAAATCCTATGACAGTAATATTGTCACAATAACAACCATTAAATGTTAAGTTTTTGCTGTGTGAGCAAAGTTTTTATCGCTGGTATTTGGCTTATATGATGGGGTTTACCTCGTTTCCTGCTAACTGATTGAGCAGCTCGAAGCGTTCTGCTCCTGTCGAGTGTCCCAACCCATCAGGCATCGACTTGTTATCAACAGCTGCAACATTCAGAGATAACAAGAGGTTAACTTTAATAGCGAGTAGGCATTGAAATTTCTGTTCCCTCTGTGGTTACTAGACTTGAATTGATTGGTGTTTTATGCCATTCTTAAGGGTAGTGTACGGTACTTTCAAAGAGTGGACAGCAACACAACCATTATTTGACGTGTAATATACAAATACTAGGTTGGACAATTACGGCTCCTCCATAGCAAACAGAGGACACAAAACTTTAAAGCCTCGAGATTCCAAATGAAAATAACTTTATTTTGTTGTTCCGTTTTTTTATTATTTAATCTTACAATAGTGGTTTCAGAGACTCATATACATGTCAACAGGGCAAGGAAGCTTCTATGGTGGGGGATGTATACACAATTGAAGCTTTAAATGGCAAACAGACTCTTTTTATTATTAGCTTCCTGCTAATATCATGTATAATCAGGGTCCAATTTGCCATAGTTAGTGTTAGGACGTTTTTAACCTTATTCATAACTTTTTTGGTTTGTTTAATGTCGTTCAAGGGTATTTTAGTTATATGACAACATATTATCCATTACACACTGTCCCTTGCTTAAATACAGTGGAAAACCAGGAGGAAACCTTGCCCAGGATTTAGCTTCTTTTCTTCTCTTGAGGTTAACCTTGCTTGGTTTAGCTTTGATTGTTGATTGGGGTTAAATGTAGTACTCAAGGGTATTTCACTTATATGACGACGTGCTATCCCAATCTGTGAAGGAAATCTCCCTCCAAATCCCTGGCAACAAAAGGACAAGACGGGACAAATACAGGACAACAATAGGATGCAATACAGATACCACAACAGATCGACTTCTTGTTCCCCTTTAGCTCCTTTTACTCAAGGTTATTTCATTCAAACATGTGCCAGCACGGATTAGATCATGGTAGCACTCAAGTGGAGACTGCTCATTCAGGTTAGGCTTCAGTTACCACATTGTGACCTGAATATTTTATTGATACGGCTACATACACATGTAGCTGGATCCAGCGCCTCTCTCCAACTCGGTTAGCTCAGCCATGAAAGCCCTTTCTATTGTAGTTTTTTTTGTATGCACCCCGATTCCCATGAGCCTTGGTTGGCGCAGCAGATTCTGACATTGGGACTTGACAGATGGTTGTGAACAAAAAAGGGTGGATGGGAATTTGGTAACAATATGGTGGGAGAACTTTGTTAGTTGGTTGCTAGAGAAAGAGTTGGACTTCATACAGGCGAAAAATTGATGAACGTGCAGGTAAGGAGCTCTAAAATGAAAGGTATATCGACAGCTTTCAAAGATAATCGAAGTTTTTCTTGTTGATTTTGTTTGAAAAGATTTTCCTTTCTGTGTAGTTTGGATAAAAAATGTCAATCTGCAAGACGTGTTTTGATGAAGATGTACGGTCAGTATTACGCTATGCAATGAGGCTACCTGGGGCCACTTTCACAAAACGTCATGACAAATAAATATGAGAATTGTACGATAAAATTATGTTATGTTAGACTATAGCCCAAAATATCGTATGATACAACGTTTTGTGAAAGTGGCTCCTGGATCCATAACCAATTATAATTATATTTAGTTGTAAGCAATTCCATCTGCCGCTTTTAAATCAGAGAAGGACTTATCACGATTTTATATTTTTATATAAATGTGTAAATAGTTCCTTTAATTGTTCTTATCTTGTAAATAAAGTATCTTTATAGGCTCCTTCAAGGAATCTAAGAGCAAGAAAACTATTCTGTCCAAAGGCAGGGAGACTTTTAATTACAAGACAACCAGTTTTAATTCCAAGTCCAAATGCTTTCAATGCATACTGCAATCTTTTAGATATTTTTGAAACAGTCAAGTTATTTAACATAACTATTTTTAACTTTTAGGTTGTTACCTTTTCTACATTTCTTCCTTGTTATCGGCACTGTAATTGGGCCAAATTTGCGTGTTGTGATTGATGTGAAATGAACAATAAACCTGGTGAATGTACCGTGTAGCAAAATTCGTTTGTACCACAATTTAAAATTCATTCATAAAATTCACTCAGTCTCTACTTTATTAAAGTAAACCATCATACGTTTACAGATATTTTAGCTGATTTATTGTTAGATTGTGGGTTTGTGTCGTCGACTCGAAATCGAAGATTCACGCATGTTTTCAGGTTATTGATAGTAGACATTGCTGTCTGCTAATATCGCACGCACGGCATAAACAACATGCCTGGCAAGTTAAAAGGAGACGGCATTCATTTCTTACCAACTTTCCCTTTAACTGGGTCTACGGCAGCATGACTTGCAGATGAAGCTCTGACACTGGTAAAAAGTACGGTTCTGTTGGCAAGACGTGCAGTTTGTCGAGCTATTAGCGACGCCATTTTTCCCGTGTGAAGGAATAGCTGAAGGTTGAACATGCGCATTAAATGACAGACACACTCGTACATTTTTTTAGGTGTTGGCAAAGAGTTTGACTTTCATTGGTCAGAAAATTTCTTCATAAGACCAATCATATATTAGTCGGACGAAATCGCGCTAAATATGATTTCTTAAAAAATAAAATAAAAATGCCCGGCATCCCCATCGAGTCGAAACTGGTTAATTGCTGCCACGACTGATCAAGCATGCAACCAATTATTTAATGTATGTTACATGACGTAGTACCAGAAGTCTATCAAGTATAAACTTCTGGTAGTACTTATCAAACGTATGTTACGTTTCTGAGAAAATATACACATACCGGTATTGGTTCTCAGCATGGCCTGGTATCCGTAGGCCCTACGGTTAGATCACGGAGCTCTCTATAGCTCAATGGTAGATCATGGAGCTATAAAGAGGAGACACAACACTGGGTGTAGTCCCACGACGACTACAATCCCACGACGTATACTCCCACGAAGTATAAAAATGAAGGTGAGAAATTTTCACTCGTACACCAGCAGGGGCTGGGTTAACCAGTGGGTTGGGGATTAAGTATAGAGGATATACTCTTTATGGCACGTTGACAAATGATCTTGGTGATGGGACATTTTACTCCTCGCCTCGGGTTTTCAAGCAAATCTATACATTGCACGGTTTTGTCAACGGTCAGATGTTTCCGCTAGTGTTTGCCCTTTTGACTGATACATTCCAGGCTACCTACAATAGAATATTCCGTCTTTTGAAAGAAGCTGCCGAAGCCATTCAACTTGATTTTGAGACTGCTGTTCATAATGCTGCTTCTGAGGTACGAATAATGCTACTTTTTAAAAAAATTAATATAAAAAAAATTCTGTATTCCGTAAAGATGAGTTCACCAAAGCTATGTATAACTTTATATGAAATGCATTCTAAACATTTAACTTTTTTAATTACAGATTTTCCCTAACGTAATACTGAAAGGCTGTTTCTTCCATTATGGACAATGTATCAGGAAAAAAATCCCAAATTTGGGACTGTCCACGACCCACCAGAACGACGACGATTCCTACAGATTTGTGCCTCTTGTACCCATGAATCACGTAGATGGTGTTTGGTTTGAGGCCCTAGAAGATGCGCCAGAGTCCCCGGCACTTAGGTTATTTGCCGACTATCCAACGGAGACCTGGCTTGGAGGCAACTTTCCAATTGCAATGTTGAACCATTATGAAACCGAAGGGGCCAGGACAACCAATCACTTATAGTAAAGGCATAGTAAACTAAATAAAAGGCCCATCCCAACTTATTTGAGATAATGAACGTACTCAAAACAGAGCAGGCAGCAAACGAGGTAAAACAGTTACAATTAGAAGCTGGTGCAGCTCCGCCCGCCAAACGTCGTCTTTACAGAGACATCGATGCCAGGATTTGTAAATTGAAGGCTAACCTGGTCTCTGGTGAAAAAACAATCATGCAGTATATGGATTCTGTCGCGTGTTTGATTTCCATTTAATGTATATAATATGTTATTTTGTCTGTAAGAAGAATTATTTTATAATTTATATTGTAAAAAAAGCTGTCCTAGCTATATGTGTGTTTAAACCTATGATTTATGGTTTTATTGTGTGATGTCAATAGAGATGTCTATAAGTTAATATATTATGTTGTAGTTAAATAAAGCCACTAAGAAGAACTCCAACTGTTTCACACCTTTTTAATCCGGTATAATCTTTACCATATTTTGCACACAAATTCCACGACGTGTACGCTTTTTCTGTAGTCGTCGTGGGCCTAAACCGTTTAAAAGTTACTGAAACCAGGCGATAGACATCCACATACTGGGAAGCCAGGTGAGGGCACTATGCGTCTCCCATACTGTTGTATTAGTACGGCCTTCAGCTGGGGTGCAATGCAAACCTCAGAGGTGGTTCAATTTCTGAGATTTTGACAAAACATTTCTAATTAGAAAACCAAAACTGGGGTGTCTTTTCTCCAGCCTTGTGTCAACAAATCTACTTGCAACAGACGGTGCTTTGTTTTCTCTCACACACTATTGCTGGCTCTCATTATCTAGCAATAGCTTATCTGCATTGATACACAGGGGTCAAGGTCACCCACTTCAAGTGATGTAAATTAAAGTAACTTTAAACAATAAAATGATCATTTTCTGAAGAATTTTATTTCTTAAAACTGTGCATATCTTATTCTTTGTGTATTAAAGTACAAATAACTGCAAAGTGGGGCTGAAGTACTGCGGATCTCTTTTAACAATGGATTCTAAAAACTCAATTATACTCAAATTTGCAAGCTTCACCCTTAACAGTCGTACCTCACCTAGACCAGCTATTGAACCAGAATGACATAGTGTAGCTGATTTAAACACTGAAGCTAAGGGCCCTGAATACACATTTTACCGTAATAACGCAAGGTCGTATATTGACCATGTCATTGTTACTCCAGAGTTAAATCATGATGTATTATGCTGTGAAATCATTCCTGAAAGTGTCCTCAATGTCTCAGACCATTTACCTCTGTTATGTACATTGCATTTTAAACTGAATACTTGTGCACCACAAAATACAACAAAATCCGACCATTATGACGCATTGGAACGCCCAAAAGTAAAATGGCACACTTGCTCACCACCCACCATTCAAACTAATTACACTAAAATTGTCAACCAGCAACTCGCATATTATGATAAATTATATGATGAAATGTCCTTAAAACTAGGCGGGCAGACTTTCTGACCCCAGTAATCAGTATTATATAAAACACAAAAACAGTTAATGACGCTTCCGCTACGAACAACGGAAAAGTGAAGCTATCTATAGAAATAATATTAATGATACTATTGAGCGTTGTGAGCGTCTTGACCAGAGCCAGTTCTGGTTTTTGGTAGGAAAACATCACACATTAAAAAAAGATAGTGGAGGTAAACTACGAGACAATGCTGGTAACATCCAATCAGATAAGAACTGTATTATTAAATTATGGGAAGAACATCTTCGTAAACTGAGCCAAAAACATGGTAGCAGCGATTTCGACGACATTTTCGCCAGAGAAGTCGAACGCAATTTAACTGTAATGACCGAAAAATCGGGGCTTAATAAATGTAGGGTATTGAACTCGTTAATAACAACGGAAGAGGTCTTAACGACTTGTAAAGGTCTTACTAACGGGAAAGCCGCTGGATACGATAATGTGACATACGAACATTTTAAATATGGCTGCAATCGGTTGTTCAAATTAATTGCTCTTCTGTTTAACTGTATCATACATATTGAATATATACCACAGCCACTGAAAAATTGTAGTGGTGGTTAGCTCGATCCGCTTGACAGAAATAATTATAGAGGTATCACCCACAGCCTATTTTATGTAAAGTGCTGGATAAAATCATACTGAATAGAGCGGAGTCATTTTTTAGAAAACACGTTCCCAT
>JAVFBX010236622.1:0-10590 GCA_034783855.1 Mopalia kennerleyi | reverse complement strand
ACGCAAATTTGATTTCTACAACCATGGCAACGAAGCAATTTATTTGGACCAGATTCCTTCTTGGTGGCAATTGCCCCCATTTTTCGCTGTCAGTTGTTAAAAAAACATCAATCAATTCTCTTTACACCATTGTCACCCGGATTGACCCTGCGCAAGGCAGATAAAAATGATTAAAGCCTATGTTAGCAAAATTCCTATGAAACCATTGTTATCAACATTCCGTAATTCAGGCATCAATTTATAGTAATTATGATGTAAATGGTGGCTTTGGACTATGGACATTTGACAGCAATAACTGTTTAGCAGACGTCTTAAATAGGTTGCGGGGCAGTAATTCTAATGCCAGCAAAGTTCAACGGAATATAGTCGTTCAAAATAAGCACCGTCCGGATATGTGCTAGACAAAGGATAGAGTGTCACAGAAATATAATGAGTTTTGTTTGATGGGGCTTGACAGCCAAATTTGAGTACCTGCTAACACATTGGGTGAAGAAAACCACCTTACTTTTTTGGCAACAAACAACGACCGGACAATCACGAAAACAAGGCGAACCCAATATGCAGAATCCATGTTGCCCCCTAGGCTCTAATCAATAACCAGGTCCACAGGAAGCTCGCTCTCCTCAATGTCCCGCGACCAATCCTTTTAAAACATTACACGGCAGTCCAGTTACGGAAAAACAGATTATTACCCCATCCATAATCTTTAATGTTGGCCAGGTAGTGTAACTTACATATCGAAGGGGAATTTTTTTGCAGATTTTAAATTCATTTTGAATTAGGAAACTGTTTGGTTGCTTTATTGATAATCAGTTATGTGTAATTACCAATTTATATTGTAAGAAAAATGTCTTAAAATTTACAAATGCCCCCTCAACGAATGTAAACACTTAATAAAAATAATATAATATTTTTCAAGCACCTCTCTATGTCATATTAAACAACTATTTAACAATCATGGTATGGGAATACTTTTGCAATTGTGCGTAACTTAAAGGTCTTCCCAAATGGTTGATACCTAGAAAACTTATAAAATAATTCAATGTCCACTGAACGATGTTCAATTTGTTTCATTTTAAAAACGGCGAACTTATGGAGAAATTGAGATTTAAACATGTACATTTATTAGCACATACAGCTCAGTGATAGCAAGTGACGTCATCAGGAGAAAAGAACACGTAACTAGTATCTATAGAAAGTTTGCCGCCATTTTATTATTCTCCAACGAATCGTATATTTCCGGTACGGACTCGGCATTATCCGACTCCGATTGTTCGGACGGAAGTTTCCCCTGCTTACGCCACAGCTTGAATAACTTGTTTGCAAATTTGCAAGTTTGTATAAAGGGAATATAAAAAATCTACGAATCGGAAAAATACGGGATATTTTTTTAAAATTAGTTAGGAATATTATCTTTGGAATTGAGTCACTATAAATCTGATTTAAAACCCATTTGGGAAGACCTTTAACAGTAGTTTGTTCTATATCTCACGCTTATTGGATTGTTCTTAATCGCAGCTGCACAGCTATGTCTTGTGGTATGAGATGTCGCAATCTTTATAAGTATACTGTGTTCAAAATTCGGTATGAAACTAAGAACAACCTAATTTGATATCTGGATCACGTAAGTATTTTTTGTTATAGTAATCGAAATTTCTTTGGTTAGCTATATTATGCTAGCTTATTCCATACTTGAGAACGATGTCAAAATGAACATTGAAAGATGCGTCAAAAATAAATGAGAAGTTGCCATCCATATAGTGTTTCGTTTTATTAGTTAATCAACTTCCAAATGCCATTCAAAGACGTTAATGTCATTACACATTCTTTTGAAGTTAAGTGCATGGTATCTTTAACGAGAGGAACGCGGATAAATTTGATAAGATGTTGGCTCTTGGGACATGTCATTCTACACGATAACCCAAAGACAACGCTATAGTTTGGTCTGGATTGAGGAGGACTAACATATACCGCCACTTTCAAGACTTGCTTCCATCGTGTACAAACCTCAACACTCACAGTACGCTAACTCCCGCCCCTGCAATATTTACATGTAATAATGTCAGCCGGATAGGGAGAATTTTCCTAACAAAGCAGAAATAAATGTACGAATACTGATCGACCGTTTAATTATACAAAACACTTAAATATTGAACGTTTCATTTTGGATCAAAAATTTAAAAAAATGTGGTTAAACCTATCGGTTTCAACTATTAACAATCGTTCATATTTTCATGATACACATTGATCCGTTACCATTATTGGTATTTTGTTTTCTTGTTTGTTTGATTTAGGGTTTAACGTCGTACTCAAGGGTATTTCACTTATATAACGACGGATTGTCCACTTCACACTGTTCCTTGCCCTATCATGGTGGAAAACTGAGAGGAAACCTCGTAAAAACCACCCCGCGCGATTGCGAAGCCATATCTTGTGACTCACTGATAAACCTGAGGGTCGACAGACGGACTCGATCCCGTGAACGGGCGTAGGCGTTAGAAAGCGCACTCCCTAACCACTTTTGTTTGTTTGTTTGATTGGGGTTTAACGCCGTACTTTAGGTTACTACACTGATAAGACGGTGTGACAGCCCGATGGGTGAAGGCAACCACTCCCGACACCACTGGCAACAAACAGAAACATCACAAGACAAATACTAGACACTCACGGGTTCCTGTTCCTCTTTAGTTAAAAAAAACACCAGGGCATCAGAAAGCCCCCTCCAACCACTCGCGAATACTAATGATACGTTTGATGAGTATTGTAGTGTTTTCATTTAGCGGAGCGACAATGACAATAGCAGTTGGATCAATCATACAGCGAAGTCACAATGTCAATAGCAGTTGGTTTAATCATACTCAATAGTAAATGAGAACCGCTAGAAAAACTTGATAACAAACTAAAGGTTTGATAAAAGAGCACATTATCTAAAGTGACTTGCAAATAACCTGTTTGCCATTTTTTTTATTCTGGCCATCAAAATATAATAAGATTATTCTGCCATCGATAATGGTTGTATCGACGATGGAAATTCGGTAATTTAATTGTTGTAATGACTGTCCCTTTTGTTTGTTTTTCCGTTGGTAGACATACAGCATGTACAAAATGAGGTTATTCAGATATAAGCAATATTGCGTAGCGAACGTGGGTGTTAATATTGCACACTGCTTGGATAATGCAGTACCAGTCAGCCTCTCAGCTGTTCTACCTTAGACACTCAGAGGTTATTTGGCATCTTGGTTATCTGTGAACCTATTTATTCTTTTCGGGTAAAGCTACTTAGACAATAATGGGATAATTGAGCATCTGTTGACTGTCACTAAAGTATTGAATGGTACCAGTCCCATGTTAACTAAGATATAAATACTCCCACGCAGTTCGCTATAAACATGGACATACCTACAGAGCAATATAAGACAGTCGAAACCAGGGTCATGCCGGGTGATGCGGAGCACAAATTTTGAACTTACCGTCTTACCGAATGCTGATTGTCCATTGTCTCATATTCTTTCAGTAGCGCCCATTGGCTATGGACAGGCTTTTCTTACCACTGGAGGAAAGTTAACTTTCCAAAATTATGGAAACTCTTTTCATCTTGGTTGTGCTAGTGTCAACTATTGTCGGAATACGCCGGCATCATATAAGTGCAATAACCTTAAACACGGTGTAAATCACCAATCAATCTTTGAGTAGCTGTTTTTGTTTGAAGTGTTGAAAATGGAAGTCAAAATGCATGCGTCGTTAGTTGTCCGAACATGGAAAATTAGGCTTATTCAGTCAGTTTTCTAATTAAGGGAACATCCAAGGAAGTATTCTGATCCAAACATCTACTGTGCTATCCAGTTACTCTTGTCAGTCCGAATAAATTCGAAATCAGGTCAATCACTGATTCGATGAATTACCTACCATGCACTTTTCGGTATTGCCATATATTTGAAGAAAGTGGAACGTTTCCTTAATTCAGAAATATGCGATTGTTTAATTTTAATACCAACGAAGATTTCGCTATGATAAGTTTAAATCAATTTGCCTTGCACAAACTTCATAATCAATCTAACCAGGAAGGACTGTGCGTAAAAATATTCATTTAAAAACATATCCGCCATGTTGGCAGATTGAAATCCTCACACATGATTTATAATAACGACTCAATTTAAAACACGAGCAGCAGACGCTTTTTTTGTTGGTTCAATTGACTTTGGTGTCACCGGTGATCAGTTGGAAATGTTTACTAGTCGCCTGAGTTGGATTTTCCCAGACAGTAATAATAGCCCATTCGCCTTTCTCTGTAATATTGACAGTTTAAAAATAGACTAGGCTTTGAAGTAGGCGAGCTCTTTACATGCATTGCCAAGTCAACCGATGCTAGTCTCAGTGGATTGTTCTCTCTCCAACGATTCTACTTCCGTTTCTAATTTACAACCATACACTTACCTACGATAACAGCGTCTAGTAGCTCAGATCCGAAGTCATTTTATCTTGAGATAATTGGCTTCTAGATACGAATTCCTTTGAAAAGAAATTGGCCAGGAGCTTATGGGACGTTCGCCTCATTCCCTACAAAATCTACCGTTTATCGTTTACCTAACTGGCCCATTAACTCGTTATGAATGCAGTGGTTGTTCAGATTCAGAATATTTCATACTGGCCAATCGGCAAGTTGTTCCGCAATCCACTTCATTGACTAGAACGGTTCTGTAAACCACAAGTCACCGTATAAACCCTACAATTTAGTCCCAATGTCTACTTTCTGGATCTTAAGGCATCATAATTGTATTCATTATCAAGACAGGCTCCGACTTTATTACCCTTTTGATAGTTTTACATTTTGCTAGGGCCCACTGTCGTCCATAAACTTACAGTTTAACTTAATCGTATACATCTGGTGGAAAGGAAAACACGGTTATTGTTAACAATTTTAATGTTGAACAAATTGCTTCGAACTTATTATAGCTGAGTTTGTAATAGTGCGGCTAATTGTCATTGCAGCGCGGTCAAATATGAAGTTCCCTTGATCAGGGCGTTATACACTAATAATTCAATCAATCATTTCCAAGTGAAGTTAGTACTTCGACGTTAATATTCAAACACAAAAACAGTCTTTCCGTTTCGTTGGGCTCTCACTATTTCACAATTCTTGCGCATCCGATAAACAATTTACATCCTGCACATATTAATATCTTGATCCAAACTGAGGTTATGATCTAATCCTCGCACATACGTCAATGACACCTTCTACAAATCGCTAAGGTAAGGGATAACAAAGCCACCATTATTCGCGGAAAACCTTTTGATTTAATATCTGCTGGCTCTGTATACCTCCTTTCTCTCATCGTTACCAGAGGAATGGTGAACTGATTCACGAGTAAAATAGAGTCCAGTTTGATGTAAAATCATTAATCACTCTTGCTAATAGTTGGCGAGTTATTGAGACCGATCTGGCCAATTAAATTCAAGTGTGAACACAGATAAAATATGCTGTCGATTGTTTGGATTGCATCATGGTGGCGATCTCCACCGAATAGCCAGATACAGACAATAGTAGGGAGTAGTTTCCCTTGTTTTGGCAAATTATTCGCTGCAGTTTCTTTATATACAATGAGTAGTAAATAGTGCGTGTTTCATTTGTAAACTATATAGGCCTGAAATGAATAAGTTAAGAACCCCTTGGAATGTAAACTGTTTTTTCTGTCTGCTATCCATGCTACAATTTAATTTGTATTCAGCATGAGCTGTTTGGGTATCCCACTGGTGTCTGATAGGATTACTTTATCCCACGGTACCACTGAAACTTGTTTTGAGTTGCCAATGGATTTCGATTTTCATGGCAAGGAATTAATTCATTTTTACCAGTTTCTGATCATGTTATGTGTTCCCTGACTCCGTCTGTTCAGGGTTATAAAACGCTATATTATTTATTCGAGTTTAACGTCATATTCAAGGGAAGTGCGTGTTGAAGTCGGGCCTACGTTGAGTACTGTAAGTGTAAACGATCTTCGTACGGTCTCATCAGATATAGAATCGCATCCATTCCCTAATCCGGACAAAACTGGTTGCAACAATATACGTTTGATTTTGAACATTCTAGACACCATACCCGGTCTTATTTACTCTAGAGTGAATACTAATGAACGAACTGAAATTCTATATCACAAAACTGCTGCATTTTGGTTCACATGATTTGACGTTTTTAAAAAAGGTAAGGATATTTGAAGCAATTCATTAATAAATAAGGTGCGCTGAATGGTTCAAAATAAAATAACTAGATTTTCTTTCAGAATTCAGTGATCCGATTGGCTTAATAGTTTCGTTAATATCCCAATGATCCCCCAAAAGATTTATGCCACTCCCATTGAAGCTCAGTTTTTTGTTTCTTTATTTATAACACATTGAACAAAGCGACAGTACACACCGCATAGCATTAAAAACATAAACCCTTCCTAATGTCCTCGTATTAAATGCTATTATTTGCATTAAATATAATTGTGTTCTGTGGCAAAAATATAGCAATCTATACGTCATTTAAGTCAATAAATATACCAAATACGAAGAATGTTTTCTGGCATATGACCTAGTATTAATAAAGCTGACCTATTTCTGGCATCAGCACCATTATAAATCCCGTCTACTGTTCAAGTTAATGGAATGTAAACAAAGGACTTTTGGCCATGCCAGAGTCGCATACACACAAGAAGCCAATCTTTAAATAAATTGTATATAATGAGGTGTATTGTCATTCAGCGAACGTAAGATTACACTGTACACTATATCTTGTATGGGAGTACATGATAGTAAATGCCGCGTTGCTAATCTGTTTAAAATGTTAACTGCATTTTATTTTTAATAGAAGCTCTAGTGGACTTTGGCTGTGCGTGATTCCATAGTGTTAACTAAAGACCGGTTCACTTTTCATTTTCGACAGGAACATTTCTAAAAATGGTTAAAATGACAGGTCGAAATTCTGACATTTAACGTGGAGAAAATGGACATTTTCGACAGGCAGAATTCCTTAGGACAGGCAAAATCTCCAATCCTAGCTAAGACACTGCCTGATCCTAATAAAGTAAAAAAAGAAATACATTAATAAAATCAACAAAAGAAAATTGTTGGCATTGATTCTCAAGTTCACCAACCAAATAGGGTTCAGTGGTTCAGTGAATTCCGCTCTCATACGGACACGTCTAGTAACAGTGTTAATTAGCACAATGGAATTTCTTTCAAAAGTCTGGTGAGAGAAATAGTATGGTAATATCTGTGCTCAAATTGCATATTTCTAAATCCTTAATCCATGCAGTATGTTCGTTTGGTTGGCAGAAAATCAGCGATATATTTATTTTGGTACCAAAACAAGTCTTAAAATGGTGTACATGATGATGTAAATATCTTTTTCTTCTGTTAAAAAGTAGAGCCGTTTGGCTAAAATGGAAGTAGTATTATTGACTTTAGTTTAGACAATCGCTCAGTTTGCAAACCCTTTTCTTACATACTAGTAGAGCAAACAACGACAATTTGTATTCTGATCAACTAGCCCAGCGTAGCTTTGATAACATTTAAAACGCTCGACAATGATGACTACTCTCTTTTCACAAGTTTATCGAGACTGACGTGTTCCGAATAAAGTCATCTTCACTCTGCCAGGGTAATTATGTTATACCCTGGGCTCGTCTTTACAAAACATTCAGATGACATGTTCGCGATGGTGCGGCGATTATCTCGTTTTCAAACGTTATTTTCTGTTAACGAAATAATGTATTAGACAGTCTTTTCGTGAGATACGGTCCTGGATTTCATTTAATCACATTCTCAAGAGACCCTTCTGACAGTGTGATTTTGCTGATCTGTCACTTGGGCACTTTGCGAAAATTCCAATGCCCAAGGACACGGCTTAAGGTCAAAACAGAGTAACCGTGACTCATTAGATGCCATCCTAGAAAACTTATTGACCAAGAATGCCGTACAGGTCACAAAGAATTGGTCTCTAGGTCAAAATATCCTGTGGCTTATTTCCATTTTATCAGCATGCAATTACAAATTTTAATGACGAAGTCTAAAAGTCACTGGAATAATCGCATTATGATATAATGTAGGTGATTTGCAGATATTATGTGTTCTTTCTTCATGTTACCTTGATGCCTCTACGTTTTCTGCTTATGGGCCGATGTTATTAAAACTTTATCATACTCAAGTCAAGTGTTTGATTGGGGTTTAACACCGTGGTTAAGGTTATTTCACTCATATGACGACAGCCAAGCCAATATAAGTAAAGTTGTTTGTTTGATTGGGGATTAACGTCGTGCTCAAAGGTATTTCACTTATATGACGACGGTTTGTCCTCTTCACAATGTTCCGTGCTTAATATACCTGAGGATCAACAGACAAACTCGATCATGTGAATGATACATCGAAGTAGGCTTTAGGAAGCGCACTCGCTAACCACTAAGCCACGACCGCGGGCCCACATGGGTAAAGAAAACCACCCCTGACGCCACAGGACGTAATACAAATACATCACAAACTGATCAGCTTCATGGTGCCAGGGCAACAGCAATAAGCTCTTCAGGCTGCAGTCTCAAAATCGGTGGTTATAATACATTTAAGAACGTGTTCGGCTGAATACGGAATTACTGCATATCAGATTATTGAACAAGCTATTGTGAAGCTCGCCTGCTAAAGAACGAAAACATGCAGTACGTTGATTTTATCTGCTCTTACAAAGGCATTTTATTTGCTACTGACAAAATGTTTGAGCCATAATAAAGGTCAAAATTATTCAATCGAATCAAAAAAACATTCGAAGCTATCAAATTATTTAAACATTTCTGTAACAGAAAAAAATCCCAGGTTAAGGAATTTAATTTAATTTAAAACAAGTAATTCACAAAAACATAGCAAAGATTAATAGCTTCAAATGTCTTTTTGATTCGATTTAGTATTTTCGACCTTTATTTTGGCTCAAACATTATGTCACTAGCAAACAGAATGCATATTTTTGAACCAAAAAAAATAAAGAATTTAATTTAATTTTAAAAAAGTAATTCAGAAAAACATAACAAAATTTAAAGAAAACTTAAATCCGAAAAGTTAAGTAACAGGACATCAATAAAGACACAACCTTAACTAACATGTACCTTAGAGTATGGTTAAACAAACAATAACTAAAAATCTAAGCTCAACGCAAATCCTTTACCCAGAACCGTAGACTGGAATTTAACAGAAAAACTGCAGTGCTGAAGCTGTAACATGAATGTACAAATTCACTGATTTTACTCCCAATGGCTGGTTTCTGTCTGTTCCTTTTTTTTTTCTTTTTTCTCTACTGTTTTTTCGCAGATAGCCTTTCATTATATTTTTTGTTCAACATTTTATGTAATACCCAGACTGTAATGCTCTCTCTAAAAAAACATAACTCTTCACCAACAACGAGCTCAGTAGAATGTAGACAGTTGATATTCTTACTCTGGTCTGGGTATGATGAAATGTTGAACACTTCAGGATGGCGACTCCTCACTTCCGATAACTATTTCCGGAGACCGTTAACACGTTCCGAATGATTCTACTGTCAGTTTTTTTAAAGAAAAGTCGGCGCCAAAATAGATAACTCATAAAAAGTAACCTGCGAAAGGTGAGACAAGTAGATAGAAACACTTTTAGGACATACTACTGGCTTTTTTCGGCATGAGCTTTCATCAAAGTACAACTTACGTCTTTCTATGCATACAGGGGAAAGAAGTTAAAAAAGGAATAGATACAAAAAAACCATGCTCGGGTTGCATAATATACAAGTTTTTGTGTCTGAGAAACAGCTTAATGTGGTAAACATACTTTTAACTTGTTTAAGCGACGCATTGTTTTCTTTTTTACATATTGCCGATGTGGGGATTTTAAAATCACAATTCCTTGGGAAATGGTTGGTCCTCTTGAGGTATGAACCGTCTCGATTGTGCATTAGCCGGTTAGTTACGTCGATAAAGAAGTCTTTAATCATATTGAGTCCACATGCAATATGATTTTTTCCATAAGTATAAAAACAAAATAACTTATAAATATTATATATATGCTGATTCCGTCTCAGTTTATCCGTACATATTAGGTAGTTGTTTGATTGATTAAACGCTGTTTCACTAATATGACGACGGTGTACTTCCAAAGATTTAACAGCACCACAACCATAATCTGAAGCGTTTTATTAAAAAAAGTGTCCTGTAATAAAATTAATGTTCCTCCGTAACTGACAACATAAATATAAACTTCAATTGTACTGCCCTAATCTAAAGTCCCAGATAGTTGTATAAGGTGTTACGAAGTTTATAAGCGCACGAGGTATGACTTATGTGGTCACACTTATCACCCTGTTCTTGATGTTATCATATGCATGGAAGATACCAACGTCCCTAGGCAAGGCGAGGTCCGACGTGAAACTCTGTTCAGAACTTCGTATAGACATAAGTAGTATAGAAAGAGCATTTGGGCGCGTATTGACCTTTGACCTTTGAGTGCACTTGGGTCACGTGACGACCCCTGGTGACCATGGTAACGACGACGGAAAGTGGGTGAGTCCATTGGCTGGAAAGGGGGGACAACTGTGTTTTT
>JAVFBX010236611.1:0-10590 GCA_034783855.1 Mopalia kennerleyi | reverse complement strand
GGGGGGGGGGGGGTGAGACAGGGCAAACTATTCTGAAACTATCCCAATTCTTACAAACATTACTCGCAAGCTGTTCTTTAGACAAAGGACTCGGTTTCAAGAACCCCGTCATTTGTGGAAGCAAAAACCTATCCTGCCCGAATCATCTTTACATTAAGGTTGAACAACGTTTATCAAACCATTCATCATCCAAACATTAATTCTATTTATAGCCCGGCAGAGTAAGTTCTCGGAAAAGTACCATCATTTAATCTGGCCACCGTTTTCAATTACTGACAAATATATATTGGTTAAACTAGGGTAATTCATCATTGTCTTCTATTAGTTATAACAGTACACCTATTGTAATTCCACAAATCCAACCTTGGTCAGAAATAGGTTACTTATACCATTCACTAGCGAAATGTCGTATACCCAGAAATGTCAGTCTCAATGCACAAGGTCTGTATATCCACGAGACCAACGCGTCACTTAAACTGAAATTGACTCTTTGGAAGAAGATTATACTGTGGTGGATGTCTTACCTGTGGCACAAAGTTTTCCTAAAGACATAAATTTCAAAGCAAATTATATTTAGGCCAAATAATACATACAACCTAAAATTCTTAGAAATTACATCGATGGCGTGATAGCTAATATTGTCCAGTATTGGGCGTATTTTGTAACCATCTGGTACTATCTAACTTTCCAACGTAGAGTGCGATTTGGGGATAAACCCGCCACGTTCGTCCCAGGAAGTCGTTATGGCGGAACCCTACATTACGCAGTTACTAAAAAATCCGGCTGTTAAATTAATGTGTGTTAATGTGTTATGTGGGTCCAAATAAAAATGAGATAAAAGAAATTTTAAAACCGCATTGCATTAATCTGCTGCTGTGCGACATGATGACATAGTGCCGGTGTATTTTAATATACAGTTGTAATTTGCCCCATGGTCCTGGTTTATCTATACCTTTTATCATGGAGGTAAGACGACGACAGTTTCAGCCAAATGCATTGGACCAGCAGAGTGTTACATCAAGGGCAAGAATCTATTGACAATTTTCTGAGGAACGGCTCCGTGGTTAAATATTCCTGAAATAAACCAGTACGGATAATTTTCTCGAACCGTAGAAAAATATTCAACATTTGCAGGGTAGAATGAATAAGCAGAGGGTCATCGTGTGGTCTTCGACTTAACAGGACAATGAGTACAAAAGAGACGGAACGCTAGCCAGCTGATTGATTTCTGGTAGACAAGAAAATTGCCACAACAAACTGCCACATGAATTTGGATTTCTGTACTTGACCGAAAAATAACTTTCATGTTGGAAATAAATCGATCGGACCTATGTATTCCTGGACATCCATAGCATATCTTATTATGCATACCATCGATTTGACAGAAAGCGCCATCAATGATACAGTGGTTCAAAGCTTCATCACCCATATAAAGTCAAAGACGCAAGTTAAAGGAATTCCCAAGCAAGAGCGCTTAACACGTTGTTAAGATCTTTCTAACAACTGGCAGTAAGAAAAAGGAATGGGTCGGAATATGAGCCATATATAACATTGAACATATCCATAAAAACCTTGTTATGCTACTATCTTTGCTTCTAAATGCCACTCAAAGAAGTTATAACTATGTCATTATTTCTTGATGTCGTTCAAACTGGAGGCGATCGAAAAATTAAAGACTTTCCACTACCGTTTGTGAAAGATAAATAGATTACGCAATCCTTCCGGTCAGTATATTTTTAAAAATGAAGGCAATTGTGAAAGAAACGCGTTACTCTAGTTATTATTCTCTCCATAATGCGAATCTTACAATTAATATAATTCTCCTTCATAACCCACTTATAACACACTTGATGCACGCATTAACCGGTACAACAAAGTTAACTTTTTTAAACGTGTGATGTTATGGAAAAGACGAGAGGTGAGTGTTAGGTGTGATAAATATTTTTTATTTTAATATTATTATTTTTTTCCCACGTATTTTCTCTTTACATGTGTTGTGTTTGTATATTCTGATTCCGCTGTTTTATACATGTTACCTACTTCTGCCAGATTTATTTATTGACACAAAAAGCTAATAAGAAGTTTTGAACTCAATTTCCTCCAGTTTGAAATCCGGTGAGATTAGTAAAATTAGAACTAATGGCAAAAGAAGATTCTAGGCTAAAAAATAAAGTTAGTTAATTGGCTGTCGCTTGTTACGATCTCTTTCTTTACAAGATTCTTGCAGCCAGACTTCACAAAACAGAAAAAGGTCGCAATACTTCTACGTAGCCATACGGACATAGCTCGAGAGATATTGATGGAACTGTATGCCCAACTCAAAAAAGAAATAAACAAAACGGTTCAATTTTAGATCAGCCATATCATGCTGTTTTCGATCAGCCATATCATGCTGTTTTCGATCAGCCATATCTTGCTGTTTTCGATCAGCCATATCATGCTGTTTTCGATCAGCCATATCTTGCTGTTTTCGATCAGCCATATCTTGCTGTTTTCGATCAGCCATATCATGCTGTTTTCGAGACGCACTGATGTCTGTGTTAAAAGGTAATTCAATGGGACACGATTAAGACATTGACATAAAGGCTCCGGATAATGTACCGGCCTCAGATGTTTATTTTGTCCACTATGTCAATCTGAGATCTATTAAAGTTTATATTAATATTATATTGTATATATATTGTATATGTATTGTTAATCAATTGCAAGAAAGAAGGCTTTTAATTTATCGAATTTCTCCGGATAAAATGTTGAATCAGGTATGCAGACAAGTCCACAAGAAAACTATATAGTGTATAAAGATGAGGCATCATCTATTCGTTTCAACTAAAGAGTGTGAAATATCGAGAACAAAATGCACATGTGCATAGTTCAACTTTGGCAGACCATTCCAGTCAATGACGAAGCGCACAACACAAATCAACATGACGGAACAATTTTACGTTTACTATTCACAGAATATTCCAGTTGAAATTGACAAGAACTCTACGCTGTATAATACACTATTGAGAACCCAAATGTGCCTATTTTACATCTATTTGAAAATTAAACATATGTAGTAAAACTTATTTACTGTCTGTTTTAGTTGGGGAGGGGGGGGGGTTAAGGGCGTGCCAGCCCAATGGAGAAAGAAACCCACTCAAGGCACCTCTGGCAACAAACAGTCAAGGCAGGACAATCACTGGGCGCAATACAAAAACACCACAAAGATCTGCTTCCTGATGCCCCCTTGTCACGAGACCACCAGGGCAACAGGAAGTTATCTACCATCTGCTTAAGCTTATAGAATGACAGAATATGCAGTTCTTTTATCGCAGACAGCGAGGCAATGGGATACTGATCAGGAAGACATTATCGATTAGATCCGTGATTTCTTGTGCCATCCGGCTTATTTCGATCTATAGAGTATCATGTATTTTTTATTATTCATTATTAGTGAGAACTCGTTTCTTTATCAAAAAAACTTGACCTCTTGAAAAAAGCTCAACCCTAAAATGGAACAAGTGTGATTCTGTTCCATTTATACTGTTGAACGCACGCGGCGAGGTGAAGGACACACATTTACACTGCGGAACTGTCGCCAGCCGACTAATCATGACAATGGACAAAACGACAAAACGTAAACGCGCCTGGTTTTAAGGAACATCAAATGTATGATTGGCAATTAATTCGGTATCGACTTTTGTATAAACGCCTAGGGTCATGTACACCATTTCAACTACGAATCTGGGTGAAAGCTCTTTGTTGCCTTCATTAAAGTCAATACACGATACGGCCTTGCAAATCAACGCTAAGATCTAATTTTAAGTACTTACGCAATATTTAAAGATGCTACATTTAACTTTCCATCACAAATCATGTATATGCGGTATTAGAATCACGTTTTAAGAATATTAACTCGGACTACTTGAACAGAACTCGGTTGATTGATTTCCATGTTAGTCCTACTCATACAGCAAAAGCAATTACTGTGATATATTAAAGTAGAAGTTGATATGCTATATCCATGTCGTTACCTCCAATACATCATTCTATGAGAGACAGTTTGGCTTATATGGACTCAATTGTTATCTTATCAAATATCAAATTCTCACTAGCAATGTAGAATCATTAGATTCTCGAGCAAGCTTCTCAAGTATGATTGTATTTGTCAGTCTAATTTAAGTTATATAGGCCAGAAGCAGAAGAAATTTAATAACACACATATATATATATATTTCGATTTGACTTCGAATCCCCATGGATGTAAGCAAAATTTTCTTTCTCTGCAACAAAATATATATTCCAGGCAATTCGTTGTCGTTCTGCCATGAACCTATGTAGCTCAGTTGGCAGTCAAGCAAACATTATTTTCTCGTTATTACAAATATGTAGAGTGTTTTAACAACGGATAATATAGTCAACAGCGACCGTATGTAATTGTATCAGTCATGTGTCTCTTGACTTCAGGCGTCAACATATTTGGGAGAAAAGTAAGCCCTTCTCTGGCATTCCACGTCCCTTTATTTCCTTGTATTACTGTTCAGTATTCTTGTTGTACCCTCCATCCTGTTATTATGTCCAAATGATGGAGAGATGTCGATGTAAAGACGACCAGTTGAAACAATGATAAATTGGGATGAAGTAGAAATTCTGTCGCTATGATATTGGAAGATTTACATAAATATTAATCAACTGCTTGTTTCTCCTCTTTGCCAACATGTCCTCTTTTCGCTATAAATCAAGTGGCTAGGATTTGGATGTTTCTAGATTATATGTACGGCGATTGAGTCCGATGAGAACTCTGTGTGAATTACTGCAAGATAACCTCGGCTGACTCGCATATGCATAAAGACTTTTAGAGGAAGTTCTTTTTCGTAAACATAAACAACAATCAATCTCATCCATGCGAAGACAAACCAGACACCCCGAGCAATTGCAAGATAGAAATATGTCCTACATTCCTCTTCATTATAAATTGATTGCTCGATAAAGTAATATCTAAAATAGATGATAAATAATCGTAAGTAAACATTATTTTAAAAGAAGTCAAAAATAAGTAAATAAATTTAAATAATGAAAAATAAATAAATAAAATCATTTTTCAGTAAAACAATGAAATAAAACATTTCTGGTTTGATTTTTGCAACTACTGTTATTAGTGAATATGTCTATGTCATACTCGTTAAAACCGAAGTTACATAAATTCTGTGTAAACGCAAAACAGCTGGACTGCCGACCATCAATTCTGCAAAGATCATTATTAACAACTTGATTGCGTAACACCCGTTTTGACACATTATGATGGATTCGACTATAAAGATAAAAACAGTAGGCCTATCACAGTGCTATTACATTTCATCACTGCAACCAAACCTTAACAAACAAACAATCAACAAAATAAAATACAGTGTGTAGTCTTACCTGCTCTGATAATGCCATTTATCAACAACTTGAAATAAAAGGGATAAAATAAAGAGTCTGTACATTTCGAGACCAAGGGGTCCAACTAGCTCTAAATAAATCGGGCTTGCTAAAAGACACAACCTTGAGAAACAAATAATTGGTCAAATAATATCTGTCATTTGTCTTGATCAAGCCATTTCCAGGATAAAGGAGACAAGGGTAACAATTCGATCAGGTAAATGGAAACGACAAATAACACAACGATAAAACCCACAGGAAGACATCTATTCATAATTTCCTTTGTTTACGTGTATGTTCTGAGAGCAATTGCACGATAGATGCTAGGTTGTTAAAATGTTATTATCCTTCACAAAGCATCATTCACTTCACCTATCTCAGTTGAATACTCTCTTTACAATGTAAAAATTTATTTAAAAAAACTCAAAATGGGGCACCAATGACATATTTCGAGGATAGGCAAGAGTGAACAAGCAAAGCGCCAAGCAATGTGTCATACATTTAGTTGGGACTCTTTGTGCACATTAGTTAACCATACGGTGCTTCAATGGGAGAAAAAGAAGTCCTCGCCGAAATGCCAAAGAGGGCCAATCTCTAAACCAACACACCCCAAGACAGAGCCTAGAAGCTCAATGAACAACAACTCAATTTAGTCCCACTTACGGAACGGAACTACTTTCGTTGTAATCATTTTTATCAAGCTCATCGTCAAAAAGAAAGGTCTAGTCGTTACCAATAATGTCTAAATCTCCGAAGTCGGCCATACTCTTAAATTAAATCTTTATATAAATAATCGTTAATATCGTTTAATAAGTTTGCAGAGCGTGGATGGCAAATTTAACGTCGTATAATATATTGGTAGCTGAGTGTGGTTAACGTGACATTAAACTTTTATATTTACAATCGTTAATGTGATACCAGAGGTAAATAACGTGTTGTCAACAAAAGGTCGCAACAAATTAATTTCTGTGACGTCGCGAGCGTTGCACTCTTTATTTAATTGAAATATCATAGAAAATGACAGAAAATAGTTTTAATACGAGTCAATGTTTGACAATTAGTTCTGCCCCATTAACAAATCATTACATAGACGATTGAACACCTCCAAAACCATCGAATTTAACGTCGTAATATATTGGTAGCTGAGTGTGGTTAACGTGACATAAAACCCTTATATTTATAATCGTTAATATAGTAGCAGAGGTAAATTACGTGTTCGTCCAATAACGTTTACAACACATAAATTTGCAGAGCGTGGAAGGTAAATTTAATATCGTAATATATTGGTAGCAGAGCGTGGTTAATGTCACGTCAACCAAGCTCTTCTACCAATATATTACGACGTCAAATTTACTTTCCACGCTCTGCAAATTAATTTCTTGTAAAAGTTATTTACCTCTGCTTTCAAATTGAACCTATTTATTATTTATAAGTCGGTGAAATACCAGGATTTACTTCACACATAAAAGCGATGTTTCACTGCCGTTAAACAACACTTTTTGTTATTTACTTCGAATTGCTCTGCGTCAAAGCTCTATGGCGCACGAGTGATTGTGTGAAATGCTGCTTGAATACGGGTTTTTAGCGCCTATTTAAATAAATGTTTTAACCACCCTATGTTCCTAAATGTAAAGACCTTAATCTGTAATACACTGAGGGGAACTTGTTCGTATTATTGATCAATAATTGTACAGTCTGGCTTTGTTCAAGGTGAGGATCTTGTTATATATGCCTCACCTTGGCTAAAGTATAATAACATCATGTTCCAGTTTTATTACCTTATTTTATGTTTTTGAGTTGTTTAAATCAGGTGAAATTGTTGTGACTTGTAGAGCCAAAGCTGACATTTTGTATTTGAAGCGAGTATTAAGGGACACATAGCCTATACCTACTAAGACTTGGGAGACAAACCAATACACCAGCAGACAATAAGGAGTACCCAATCGTGATGGAGAAAAGTTGAACTTTGTGTTTAAATTTTGTGACTTTCCCAGAATAGAGACATTATACACTATTTAAATATATTAGGAAAATTATGGACATGATGTTGTCATCATATTCACAATATTTCAGGGAATATTCTGATTGATGGTGTTATACAGAGGAAGATTTATCTACATTCCTTTCGAAATATTTATTGTCTTCAGATTTTAGTCAGATCATGCTTTTCCTGGACAGTCTAGAGTCACGCACACGTTTTGGAAGGTAGACATTAGGTCGCTCAAAATAACAAGAAAACATACAATCGCATGTTGAAGACGAGAAATTGATCATTAATCGGTCATCTGAATGTACAGGATATGATCACATAGAAATACTTTCTAGCCTTTGCCAATCTTTCCTGTCGATGATGAAGCAATAGAGACTGAAGTCAATCAGAGCCTGACAATTTACCTTTTCCTACTGAAGATAAAACCAGACTATATTGTTGTGGGTAAGACACACGGCTTTCTTTCTCTCATAAACTTGGCAGAGCATTCTAGTGGAAATTGCCAGGTTATGTGCGCTGTTCAATACACTACTGTTAACCTTAACGTCAGAAATGTATACCTGTTATTGTAAATGAACCATACAGTTTAGTTATAGAAAAGAAGAGAATATTGGCTTTCAGTTTAGATCCGAACCAGTTGATTAATGGCTGTGAAGTGACGTGTTGTCTGGAAATGGCAAAGAAGATAAACCAGAAGAGGATCCATATTATTAATTATATATTTTCTAATAATATGTTATCCTGTTTAAGACCGAAGTCAAAGTATATATACTTTCTTCACACCAATGCATCATTGTATCTACTGGCTATGTTTTAACGTTTATAACCGAAATTAGACTGACATATACATGCATACTTGAAAAGCGTACTCAATCACTAAAGGAAATGCATCACATTTATTAGACATGCTTGAAAAACTAATTGTTCTACAGAGATAGTGATCATTTTATTTGATTCCATGTTACAGTCACTGTCTCCCAGAGAATGATTATTTGATTGCAACTTTGCGACTCTAGCATATCACATTCTATTGTAATATACCGCAGTAATTACATGAGTCACACTTCTTAGTTTCCGACTGGGAGCAAGCAACTTTTCGCCAGGCATTTATTGTAGTCTATAAATTGCACATTAACAAATAACAATTGCATTTAATATAAGCTACCATTGTATAAGGTGTATGGTGTCTTAACTTTCTTCCTGAAGAACAGCACACCTTGAGTCGTTGACGAAAAGGTTTATCAGCTTCGAGGGGTTCAACTAATAAGAAAGACAAATCGAAGTTATAAAATATTTAAAACAGTTTTAAAAAGAGAGAATAATTTAATTTAAGAATTGATAATTCACAGAAACAGCATGAATGTGATAAGAGACGATATGCCGCAGGTGATTAGATCAAACCCAAGATTTGGGCTTTCACTAGTTTAGCTTTTGTCAGTTGTGTGGCTTCCACGGTTACCACATTGGTTTATACATCAACCTACACATATACACATGAGTCTAAGATTAATAAAATCAATTCAATCTTTTCAGACAATTTGTTTTTGGTTATTTCATTTCCCAATTAAGGTCTGGTGTGAGTTAGAAACGCTTTGGATGAATTTCTATCCGGAAGCCGTACAAAATAATATATTTTAGATAAGGCGAAAGCAAAATACATGGAACATACCAAATATTTGAAACAGAGGTGCCGACTTTGTGTCTAGCCTTATCGTATCCGTATAGTGAGGGTCCTAGTTTAGGATAAAGGTTTCTTGTGTACACTGACTCTCATCGATCTTATCCATTCTCAGGCATACCTTGCATTTGTACATTATAAATATTTTTAAAAATTGTCTTGATTGATTTGGCAGCAGATTGATTGGTTGATTGGTTGATTGATTGATTGATTTATTGATTTATTGGTTGATGGTTGGTTGATTGACTAGTTGCTCGCTCGCTTGATTGATTGATTGATTGAATAATTGATTGATTTCTCGATTAATTGATTGATCAATCGATCGATCGATCAGTTGGTCGATAAGGCGGTCAGTCGATCGACCGTGCTTTTATGAAGACAGTATATCCCGACAGTGAATAGCCACACTAAAACATCCATAGAATATGTATTGTTTTGGCAATTGAATGTTCCCCAAGCGTTACTAAACGACAGCATGGATGGGCGCAGGACACACTGCCAACACTGACAGAGAACTCCCTATATACAGTGTGACGATATGACAAGTGTCTCGATTAACAAACGGTTAGCAGTTATATGAGTCAACTTGTTTATAATTGATGGTTTACTCCTCATGAAATCACATCAAATTTACTCGATTACAGTGACGATAGAAGCTACAAATAATAAAGGTTACTATAGGGTTACTATAATAATAGAACTGTACATGAAATGTTAAAAATTACAGGACAATTAACAGCTGAAATAAAAATTTATCTGCAATTGCGTTTAACACTATAAGTGATGTAAAAATATATAAAACATCACAGTGCTTGTTTACAACGTTTTGCTTGTAATTGAATGTCATCTAATTTAAAGTCGTCCTGCTTCAGGGCAGAAAAAATGTCTTTGACATAAGATTCCTTGAAGGGTCAAACAAAAAACAGTTAAAGGGTCCATTTACACATTTATATAAAAAATATTGTTTGCCATATAGTCGTGGATTAAAATTAGTGCAGACTAAAATTTCAATATAATTAAAAGTTTAATTTAAAGTTTCAACACAATTTTTTAAAACAAATTTCTTTTGAACACATTCAGATAAAAATCATTGATCAAGTGACCGTATGGAACAAGATTATTCAAGTAGGCCTACTGCGAATGAATGCAATATACATAGAGGATATTACACAGTGAAGTTTGAATACCATAACTATTGTTCGAGTAAATGGTTGAAAGAGATTATCAACGACGAGACACGAAGCGTCGAGTTAGTTATTCTTTCTATCATTCACATTCTTAAAACGCCTTTCTTTGCGACAACATTTCGCGGAGTAATTCTGAAATCAACACTGTCCAATTTTACCTGTGTATTCATACACACAAGGACGTTCCTCTGCATCAGGTACTATTAGATTATTGACTTTGTTGGGCCTTTGTATACTGACCGAGGAACCTTGCTTTAAGCGGCCCTTTATTTTTACATTTTCGTTCAATGTTCGTTTTTTCATTTGGTTTTCGGTTAAGAATATTACTAATG
>JAVFBX010236600.1:0-10590 GCA_034783855.1 Mopalia kennerleyi | reverse complement strand
TGTTTGCCTTAGATCTCAATGTAGCGACAAACAAAACCCGGGGAGCATTTTTGAGATCTGATTTTAATTAGATTGGGAACCCTTATAGCTAACAAATCCAAGCTTAATGGCAGAAAGCTAGTTAACCAGCTATAGAATCGATGGAACAATGAGTCCCCAGACTATTCAATTGTCTTGTCTGTCTCGTTTCTTATGTGTAGTATTTGAAAGGAGCGTTAATGTTTATTATACCATAAGATAATTACTGTAGTATAAATAAACAGTATTATCCCTATGCCTGAGAAAAATAACAATATCTTGTTTACCTGGTGGAACGAATAATGTGCCTCTAACCCGTCCGTGTTCTATCTCTGTTCGTCTCACATGTTTTGATTTGTAATATCTATAGATGGTCTGAGACGTTAGGGTAGGAGTTTCAGAATCCCAGAGGCGTTCCCACGGCACTCTCCCGTCAAGGACGCTAATATCTACATGGTACGGCACCGTGACATCTTTCTTTAAAAGCCTCAAGCCGGATCTCTGACCGGGGGTAAGAATCTTGCTCCAGAACAAACCCATCGGCTCAATCCCTAAATAAAAACATTAAAAATTACAAATGTGAATTAAGATATATAAACGACCTACACGGATAGGCCCCTATACTCACTCGTGCGGAAACATTCATTGACTGATTAATTTGTTTATTGATTGATTGGTATTTTATGCCGTGTTTAAGGGTATTTCGCTTTTATGACGGCGGTGTATTCCAACAATAATTGACACTAGCACAACCAAGAGGTGAATCATTGTAATAATTTGGAAAGTTAATTTCCCCCAAAGACAAAGACAGCATTGCAACTCTTTAAAAAAAACTGCCCTTAGCCGGAGGGCGAGACATTCATTGAAAATGTACATAGGTCTGAGTGGGCTTCAACGTCGTACTCAAGGATGTTCCACTGCTCCTAGCTAAAATACGGTGTAAAACTGGGAGTTTTGTTTGTTTGTTTGATCGGGGGTTTAACGTCGTACTCAAGGGTATTTCACTTATATGAGGACGTGCCAGCCAAATGGGTGAAAGAAACCACCCTTGACATCACTGGCAACAAACAAAGACAGGACAGGACTAAACCAGGACGCAATATGGACACCACAAACAGATCGGCTTCTTGTTTCCCTTTAGCTCTGAGAGCACCAGGGCAACATGAAGCTCCCTCCAACCGCCCGTAACACTGGGAGTATAAACCTTGTTTAAACCGTCCCCGCGATTGTCGGAGCCCCATCGTCTAACTCCCTCATAATATACCTGCATGGTGGTCGACGGAAGGACCCGAACCCGTGGACAAGGAAGTAAGAGTCGGTCGACGGCTGTTTACAATTGTTGTAATCAATTACTCATGAGCTCAAATTGTTTAAATCATAAACATAAACATAAATAGAATAGTCAATAGAGTTCTGAAACTTTATAATAATTTTCAATTCAATAATTCTATAAATCACACACTGGTAAATATTGACGACGAAGATAGAATATAACATGTAGTCTGTATACTGACCAGTATATGTTCCCCCAAATGCTGGATGGGTGGAAAAGTCTACGTTGCCATTCTGATCCGCAGCATAATATGCCGAAGATCCAAACTTAACTCCTTCTTCCACCAATGAGGCCCTCACTGTGACATCCTGATGAGGCATAAGGCCCCGTACTTTAATCTCAACGGGCTCGTCCACAAGAGCTGCATTTGGACGAACAGACAGACTGACAGAATCTGTAGATATATACCTCATTGCGTCGGTGTGAATGTGAAGGATTTCTGTTGAGAAAAACAAAAAGCGGTTATCGTATCGTGTTTACGTAAACTGAAGTCTTCGTCAGAGGAACGTAACTGAGCCTTAGAATGCCGAAGATTGTTCGTTTGTTTGTTTGATTGGGGTTTAACGTCGACGTTACGTCGTAGAATATTTCACTTATATGACGACGGATTATCCACTTCACACTTTTAGTAGCCTAATTACGGTAGAAAACCGGGAGGATTTGTTTGTTTGATTAGGATTTAACGTCGTATTCAAGGGTATATTGTCCACTTCACTATAGGTGACCTCAGATATCCCCCAAAACATAATTTGAAAGATATTCTTGCATTCTTGACCAGGATGCAAAATTTCAGCTCCATTGCTCCATTCGCGCATTTCCACGAGCCTTTTGAGCAAATTTCAGGACGCTGTATCTCGGAGACAAAATATTGTATGAAGTTTTTTTGTGTGTGTGTTGATTTTTCATTCAATGGATTATTTTCATTGAGTTTCATCAAAATCTGAGAAGGCCAAGCGGGGACCACTGGTTGATTTTACATGGAATGAAGTGTCTGCAAGTTTGTAACTATAGGGAGTAAATATATTCAGTAAGCTAAGGGAAGCAACTCGCATTGCAATTTCTAGATCAGGAGCTTTCGACCTAGATAATCAAGTTTTTCGCCCTGTGGACACATCACTCGGTTCTTCCTGTGTCTATTACGCATGCCTCGGAGATTAATGGATCGAATAATATAACACATGAAATTGTTTCATTAACTGTCGAATAGCCTGTTCTACATATACATCACTTTATTTTGTTACGGTACTATCAAAGACCATCTAGCTTTGGGATAAAACCGCGCCATCACTATCTTACCAGGAAAAAATGAGGCGGAGATCTACTTTTAGCCACAGCTAGGAAACAAAATCTAGCTGTTTAAAAATTTGAAAGTGTTTTTTCACTTATATGACGACGTGCCAGCCCAATGGATGAAAGAAAACACCCTCGACACCACAGGCAACAAACAAAGACAGGACGGGACAAATCATGTACAGGGCCGTATAACAGGACGCAATACAGACACCACAAACAGATCGGCTTCCTGCTCCCCTTTAGCTCTGAGAGCACCAGGGCAACATGAAGCTTCCTCCAACCACCCGCGGTTTATTGTTGAAGAATTTATGGTTTGCAGATTCCCTTAATACAGACCCTAAGCCGGCCTATAGAAGAGGATGTCAAGTGAGGCGACATTACTTTCCCCAAGCCAGTGTATATGATAGATTTACAGTTTGTAGATGAACACAAATATGAGTGGAACCATCTAAATTTGACAACAGTTGCATCTGTTGATTTAGAGAACTCAACACGAGGCCAGTCAAATTGTGACCTATGGTTCAATGAAAGGAAAAAAGCGCATTACTGCATCAAACTTCGGAGCCGTTATGAAAAGAAGAAAAGAATACAATGAGACTTTTATGAAGAACATATTTGACAAAGCCAACTTCTCTTCAGCAGCTACATCATATGGAAAGTCAAACGAATGTGTCGCAAAACAGATGTATGTGAAGACTTCAGGAAATCACATCCATGATGTAGGACTGGTAGTTAACCCGTGTTTCCCATTTCTTGGAGCTACTCCTGATGCAATTGTATGCGACTCCGAGGTTTCAGGAATAGTAGAAATTAAGTGCCCCTACTCTGTCAGAGATTCAACAATTGCTGATGCCTGTACTCGCAATGATTTCTTTCTTAAGAAAACTGGTGACAAGTTTGTTTTGTCTAGGGAACATCAGCACTGGTTTCAAGTTCAGGGACAGCTTTTAGTCACTGGAGCACCATATTGTGACTTTGTCACCTTCACTAGACAGGAGCTATATATAGAAAGGATTTCTCCAGACCATAACACAATGGTCACTTTGCTTCAAAAGCTATCCCATCTTTATGTACATAACTTTAAGCCTTATTTTTCCAATTAGCACTGTATACTTATTTATCTATTTGCTTGGGGTTTTAAGCCAAACAAAACTCTATTTGTTTGTTTGTTTGTTTGATTGGGGTTTAACATCATACTAAAGGGTATTTCACTTATATGACGACAGATTGTCCACTTCATACTGTTTCTTACCCTATCATGGTAGAAAACCGGGAGGGAACCTCATAAAAACCACCCCCCGCGATAGCCGGAGCACATCTTGTGACTCACTCAAATACCTGAGGGTTGACAGACGGACTTGATCTTGTGAACGGTAAATGGAAGTAGATGCCAAACTCTAAGATGTTTCACTTATGACAGCTTGTCCGATTTATGGTGTGAAAAAAGCTGGATGCTGTACATTAGACAGATCTGTACAGTTTCATTAACTGTAAAATGCATTTAATAATTATTGTGAGCTCAATAAATACATGATTTGTTTGATTGGGGTTCTCAAGGGTATTTCACTTATCAATAAATACATGAAGATTCATGTAGCTCTCCTGGGTTGTAGTTTTATCTATTTGATCTGATAATAACTTAATAAAAAATGTTCTGATGGGGTATTTGAATCTTACCATCAACAGGATTGATCAAGCAGTCTGTTTGAATTTCTTTGTCTATTTTTTCCACATTCTCCTCCTCCTCAACAACAGGTAAATATTCATCTTCCATAGACACCCTACAAGTAAATAACACAAGAGATGTCTTCAAAGCTCACTGACACTCTCTCACTTTCTTATCACACAAAGTTTTTTACACACATAAAACAAAATGATCACAAAAATATTGTCTGGTTTTCAATTCTGAATATTAAATAAATCGATGTAACTAAACACTCAAAATAATTTTTTTAATTCTCATCAACTTACAAATTATACATCACAAACTTTGTACTCAAGATTCATTAGCTTACACCAAATTGAGCATAAGATTGTCTGATTATGGAAATGAACCAGGTGCTGCTTTTCATCTGCCATTAATGATTATTGAAAGATATACATGTAGAATGAATTAATTAAATTTAATGTTGAATTATCACACCTGAAAACATTTGACTGCTGCTCATTTTCTTCATTCTGGATGGGGGTTAAGGGTGTACGTAGTTTTGGTGGTAACCGTGCAGGAGTGTGTTGACCATAAGGAAGAGCAGAGCATGGATCATTTTCACCGTCTCTAAAGTGCTGCAAAAAATCAAAAAGAAAAAAAAAGAAGGTTTTTCAGCAATTACGGTAAAATCCCAATGACAAACTTAATTACTTGGTTTTTATTTAATTATTTATTTGTTTATAGAGGATAACCCACACCACACGTATACATAACAGAACACAACATAATTAAACTTTAGTACTATTAAAGAGACTTATTTTGCTATAAACCATAGATCAATATAAAGTAGCCGTTCATATTATTAGTCAATGCTCATAAATCTCCCTGTGTCACGTATATATAGACATGTACTTATGCATTATACAGACACCAGGCCGATCGGAATGCGTAGTGAGAAGGGTTCAGTGAAGCCCAGTCGTTAGCAAGAAAGCAAGCTACTTGTAGCCGTAGGTCCCTTTTTAACGTTACACAGCTTCGTTCGCTACCAATATAGATAGAATTTAGGTATCATTCATGGCAATTTGCAACTTTTAATTGGTGGTAATTTAAAATGTATTTCTCTCACCTTTGTGCAAACATACAAGTGCTTCGCCCGACCATAATCTCGCAAGATTTCGATGTTCAGCTGATGGTGTGGACGACCGCATCGCTTGATCCACAACAAGCAACGGTTCAGATTTGTTTTAGGCTTTGGAAAGGCTCTAAACGAAATACCGCCTTCAAGTCTGTGTGGGTACCTACTGTCTGTATTGCAGGTACCCCAACTGCATCTTTTTACCATCTTACGTCGAGTTTGTAAATAGTCGACAAGTGTCGGGTAAAATGGCGTCCAGAATAACAATAGGGCTGCAGTTAATAAAACGAGCTTGCTGATTGGTCGAAAAAATATTTGATTGACAGCTGGCGATCGGTCAATTAAGTCGGAAGCCAAAAATATCTTCTTGAAGTTTCCTTAAAGTATACCACACATGGAATCCTCGCTACCTACGTTTTCTGGATACCGCCGAGGAGGTATCGCCCTTGTTCGCTCTGCGTGGCGAGCATGGATGATAGGACATTTACACCCTATTATGGCTTCTGACCCCCTACAAATATTGGGGAAACAAGGGCTCAAGTCGCAATATACGCCCGAAGAAATCTTGCCACATAGAATATTAAAATCAAGTTTGAAAATGATCCACCAGGAGACAGCATGTCTAGACAAGAATACACCAAACAAAATCCTACACGACATCTTGACGCATGGAATATCTGAACTCTGTCTTGTCAAATGGATCAATGATACTAAGTTTGATTTGAATTTCATAAGATGGTTTCAAGTTAATGTCCGGAATCCAAGAGATTTCAAGTAAACAAGTTAGACCAACAAAAATCCTACACGACATCTCGACACGTGGAATATCTTAACTGTCTTATCAAATGGAACACTCATACTAACTAAGTTTGATTCGGATTCCACAAACAGTTTTCAAATTAACGTAGAGAAACAAAATTTAGACTCTGCTGCCAGGTGGCGCCACCTGTAGTCTGACATATGCCAAATTGAATCCTAAGCGACGTCTTGTCACATGGAACAATCATATAAAGTTTGATTCGAATTCCACAAGAAATCTTCAAATTAACAAACAGAAACAAAATTTAGACTGTGCTATCAGGTGGCGCCACCTGTAGTCCGACATGTGCCAAAAGTAATCCAAAGTGATGTCTTGTTGCATGTAACGGTCATATAAAGTTTGATTCAAATTCGACAAGAATTTTTTAAGTAAACATACAGAAACCAAATTTGGACTTTGCCACCAGGTGGCGCAACTTGTAGGTCGACACACACCAAAATCAATCCTAAGTGATGTATTGTCACATGGAGCAATCATAGTAAGTTTGATTCGAATTCCACAAGAAGTTTTCAAATTAACATACAGAAACGAAATTTAGACTTTACCACCAGGTGGCGCCACATGTTGTTCGATATACGCCAAACTCAATTCCAATCGACGTCTTGTCACGAAAAAGTAAACTGGCCTTAATTCATTGTTATAATTAGTCAAAATGAAAAATCTTTTGCGTTGAACAAAACACTTTTCCTAAAAAATGTAATCAAACTGCGCTCTGGTCACATTCTTGTGGAATGCACTCGACAGCAACAGACTTTAATCTACTTAAATTGAAGAAAATATTGGAGTTAAATGTGACGGTCACTTTACAGAGGTAGGGAATCATCCGAGATAGAGATATCTCTGCGCGGAGCTCGGTGATCAAGGTATAACTGACGTTAAGCGCTTTACAACTAAAAGGATGGCAGCCTAATAAAACTCAGCACCTACTTGATTATTTTGATTCAACTACAGTTCTTCCAGACCACATCTACAGCAGAAGGGTAGATACCTTCATCCCCAACCCGACAAGGTGCTTCAAGTGTCAAAAGTTCGGACACATCAATACACTGTGTAGAAGTGGTTTGGTATGCTCTTTGGTATGATGGCTTCGAATGCAACAATTCTAATAAATACTCCAAATGCAATGCGGCCCACGTGGCCTCCCCCAAAGAATGTCACCATTTTAACTTAAACTGAATCGAATGATGTTCAGGGGCCATCACAGTCCTACGCCAATGTCACGAAGAAAGTTTCCGGGTCTGTTGCGACATACACCTTCCTTGCGTGGTCAACTGGTGATGGACATTCTTCTGTTAACGCGAACACAAAACAAATGAAAACCACTACATCCACGCAAACTGCTTGATCAATGCAAACTGTTTAAAAAAAAACCAAAATAAACAAAATAATAAATCAGACAATCAAACAAAAATTAAACAAACATCAGGCCAAGAGGCTTGAATTTCCAAGGCCACATTGACGCTGTTTGAACAGCCAATCAATGTCATCAACATCGACAAGTTTAAAAAAAAATGTTTATTGTTAAATAACTGTTTACATTAAGCCCTTGGCTTATAGCGTGTACGTAATTAGGGGCATAAATGCAAATGACAGGTAATACGTATCATCTTTAGCCTCTAACTGTTGAAACAGTATAAATATAATGTATGTACAATAACGAGAGGGTTGAACCCTTCTCTCCAAAACCATCAACAAGCAAGTGCCATGGGTCGGAGTCGGCTGCGCTGGCAAACCTCTTTGATGCTTTGGAAGTGATGGAGGTAGACATCAGGCATCTCCCCTCTACAGCTCGCTCACCTCCGCCTTCTCGAGGGCGGCACAATGGCAAACACCCTCGGTTAAAAGCCAACAGCACATAGTGCTGGTGGCTCGCCAAAACGAAAAACTCGATATTGATATCTATGAATAATTGTAGATAACAATATCTGACATGGTTTTAAACTCGATATGAACAAAAACAATCAAATAAACACAAAAAACAGAGACAAAAACACAAACAAAATTAAATACTATTGTATGTCTTTTTCGATTGATTTGTTTACCTTTTTGAGGTTCACGGCCAAGGGTGCAGTCTGTTTTAATTTTATCTTTATTTAAAGAACCTTCGATAACAGAGTTTGACTATATGTTCATGCCACCGCTTCGCTGAAATACCCCTGAATGTGGCGTAAAAGACAATCAATCTATCTAAGTGAAGAACTGCTTGTCATGATTGTTACACTTCATTAAATGCTTAATAAATTAACAGATTTAGGGCTTTATTACGACTGCAAATACTAAATAAATTGATATTTTGTCAGGTATCGGCACTGACCAAAGAGTATAAATACCGGTTCGTGGGTTATTTGGGTTAAGACCAATCCAGCTGCAGGACCATACACATGTATGATATCCCTATAACCCAGAAAGGTGCAATGAGCGATTACATGTACAAAAGGCATACTATATTTATTACTACTACTATTTTATTAGTATTGCGATACTAAATAATATGGGGAATACATTAAAATGCACTTGTATTGCCTTTATCAGTATGTTTGCAATATAATCGCCATAAATGAGGTTTATAGCTTAAACTAAATAATTTGATATTTAACTACCACACTCATTGCTTTACGTTATATCAATATACCATTAACCCAAGTAAGCAGTATTTGCCATAACGGGATTTAATTGCGGTATATATAGGACTGTTTAAATCCGGATTCTATTTGTTATTTATTGTTAACTGTTTTTGAAATACTTCCATTTGGGTGATTCATTCAAACCGATATTCTGTTATTATACAGAAATTGAAATATGGTGCTTACAATACCCTTATGCCACTTCCACAATGCCCCTTTAGCATATTCGTAACGTCTCCTAAGCGTAAAGATAAGACGGAATTCTTTTGAGTAGATGGTATGAAGAGCTCCCATGTGCTTTTGATATCTCGCAGGCGACAAAATGTCAGAAAACAGAGAAGAAAAGGAAACTTTTCCCAAACAGAAACGGCACTTTTGTCCGACTTGGTTAAACAGAATCAAGGTACAATTTTCGCCACATTTTCTTCTACAATCAGCAACCAAATGAAGAAGAATGTCTGGCTCGAAATTTGCGACAAGTACGTTTTTTCTGCCTCACCTAATCACATTACTTTGAAGGCATACTATTCACAAGTTAGTTAGATATATATATATATTGTATATTTGACTGTGGAAAAAACAAGAAAAGAGTGTACCAAATTGGCAAATTTTGATATCAAAATCATTTTTTATAATGTGTTTCGGCCACGAAAGCATCTGTATGCGCTGTAGGAGGTCACCGCCTCACACTCGAGCCCCCCTTTTAACCGGACCTGTGAATTCACCAAATCGAGTCGCAAAATGGAGAGCGGATAACTTGCATTTTTATTCACGTGGAATAGATTTTAATCTTAAATAACCGTAATTTATCATAAATAATTAAACACAAACAATTTATTCAAATTTATTTAATATCTACAGTTTTGTACAACGTCTACAAAAAAAATCCTGCCTGCCTTGCCCAAACACATATAACACACAAAATAATTTTAAGCCACTCTGCAATAGCAGCAAGGCATATGTTTGCAGTCCGTTAGCTTGTTTGTTTGTTTAGTTTGGATGGTGCATACAGCCTCACCGGACTATTGCAGTCCGTTGGCTAACAGTTGGCTGGGTCATTTATAGTGGCCCTGACATCATATGAATTAATTGTACAGTTTTTAATCAGACTAATTCAGGTTTAACTATGATCAGGGAATTAATTTCATTTCTAATCAGTTGTCTCATGCTGAAACCATCCTCAGATCCATTAGTATCATTTATCATAACATCATCTTGTGCATCAACTTCAATTAAATCAAGATTCGGAAATCTCAGGTCAATACATAGATTGTGCAACAGGAATGAAGCTGGAATAATTTTTTAACACTTCTTTGGTTTAACAAGGCAAAAATACTTCTCATTCATGGTCTCATTGAGATGCAAATCTTTAAGTTTTACTTAATTTGTAAAAATTACATATACCCATTGTACTTCAGGTTTATGCTTCAGTAGATACTCAGTTGTAAGCCAGTATTGCTTAGAATAAACATTCCATAACGTATATTCCATTAGAGTTCTTGCCTTTTGATAGAATGCTGTTCTTTTACCCAATTTGAAAGGGCTATAACATACCTAAACCTTGACTTAGTACACCAAATGCCCTTTCAACAGTATTCCTTGTTTTGGTGATAGCTGTTTTTCCTTCCGCTCTGGGCTGGGTGAGGATTTGTTTGTTTGTTTGATTGGTGTTTAACGTCGTACTCAAGGGTATTTCACTTATATGACGACGGAGACAAA
>JAVFBX010236599.1:0-20168 GCA_034783855.1 Mopalia kennerleyi | reverse complement strand
AGAGCGTGGGAAAGCTGTATCACACGTGTGGAGATATGAAACAAATATCTCATGGCTGTATTAAACTGGAATTTACTTATTTATGGGATAAAACAATTTATCTTTCATTTTATGTAAACATCTTGTGTTATCAAACAAAAATTCGATTTAATACAACACCATAATTGAAGCAGTGCCAAATGATAATATGTTCAAGAATGTCTATAAGTAAAGCCCAGGCATTGAAGAAGATATGCTGTCATTGGCAGTAGGCACAGCTAACTGACTGTTCTATACACCATGCACTATACGAACCTGTCAATTAGTCCATTAACCAGAAGTGTATAACTCTTTATTATTTTTATGTCGGTGAAATACTAGGATTTACTTCACGCATAAAAGTGATATTTTACTGCCGTTATATAACACTTTTTGTTATTTACTTCGAATTGCTCTGCGTCAAAGCCCTTCGCTTCTATTATGGCGTTACAAACGAACGCGCGTCATTTCACCACGCAATACAAAGACTACGTCATTTGTCATGACATTTCGAATAACGTACTTCTATTCTACGTCACCTTTAGAATGGCGTCATTCTGTTACAATCTTGCTTGGTTTGAAATTGTCATAGTCAATTTAATAAAACAGCTCTGATTTAGAAATTTATTGAAGATATAAATAGTAAAAAGAATATTGCACCGTTCAGTTTGAATACCATAATATTGCTCTCGTGGATGGTTGGAAGGATAACCCACTCGACGCTTCGCGTCTCGTGAGTCATCTCTTTCACCATTAACTCAAGCAATATTTATGGTATTCAAAATTCAGAGTGTAATATCCTCTATGTATTCAGTAGTGTAGACGGCATTGTTTCCCTCGCCCATGTTATGATGTATAGGGTGACGTACAGTGTAAGTTGTCCACATTCGGTTTGCAGAAAGGTCTACCTTGCGACGGTTAGGTTTTAGTCTTTAGTCGGTATATCTCGACAAGGATTGACAACTATCGGTTGCTAGTTCGGTCTGATACTTTACCCTTCAGTTATCGGAAATTAATTTGCAGATTGCGAAAATCGTGATCGCCACCATAGTAGGACACAGACTTGTTTGTAATATTATTATATCGGTGTAATGGCTCAGATCGATGTTATCTATAGCTTTGTTGTGATTTATGTTGTACATACTATTGTCATTTTTATACGAACAACATACACAATAAAACTATTCGATTAAGCCTGGGCTTGCATTGCAATTATTCTGACAGTCAACGATCATCGGCTATATTTGACACAGCAAGCTCTCCTCATTCTACGCGCAATATCTTTTTGCAATGTATAGCAAGTTCAAATCGACTGGGCAAGCAAGTGTTCGATATTCAATTCTGAAATTACCTCCCCTGATTGTTCGTCAGTCCGCCAGAAGAGGGATGACAAGTAGTTGAATAGGCCGATTTTGAACACCCTGACGTACATGCTACTGATATGGGCGTAGCACATTCTAGTTAATAGACTTCTGGTTCTACCGTATTGTCGTCAAAAACTACCACACAGGAGTAGTTTGAGCAGGCATCTCTTTAAATCAAACAAGGTTATAGACTTGCGGCTAATAACGAGACCAATCTTCTGTCTATTCCGGAACCAATTCGGTGTTTCCCTCAATTTAAATTTCAACAGTTTACCCACCGGGTGATGTATTATCAAAATTGCAGCCAGTTGATTATGATGCGAAGTTATCATCTTTAATGAGGACAGATTCATAAAAGCATACACGGAACGTATTAGTGAATTAGCACACATGGTGAAATATTCGTACAAATAAACAGTAGCTTAAATTAGTTTAGCTATAACCGGTAATTCTGATAATTAAATTTTTTTGCAAACCCTGTTTATTATTGTATAAATTGGTTACAAGGTGTAACACTATAGGGTTATATACAATTTAAAAATAAGTAAATATAATATATAATAAGGCTTATGTCGTGAAAAGCACGAGGTGAAAGCTGCTTTTGTAAAAAAAATCACAGATAAAGGCTCCAAGAAGGACGAGTCAGTGGTACTAAAAACAGGTCAGACAAACATACTGTTGTACTGTACTTTACAGCAATCGGTATTTTAATTTAAAATACAAATTACGTTTCCTATAAGATTTTTGGTGAGTTCTTCTGTCGACAAGGGATCAGGTTAGTCTAAGTTCCAATTTTCTGCTGCTTGTCAAGTTATCAAGGGTTTTCATTGTAGAAACCAGTCGAAATCTGTACATTGAACACGCCAATTAGCATCAATCAAACGGCACAAGTATACAGAAATAAAGAAACTCGATCTACCGGAAAAGATCAACTTTGTAAATTTTTGTCATTCCTTAAACAGTGTAAACCCAAATGATTTCGTTGATGACCACACATAAACTTTCGGTAGAATAGAATTCTAAACAAGGAGATATCCGAAACATAATAATAAGTCGGAATATAAAGAGCAGGTTATTATGTGAGGATATTAATACAGATTTAGTCTTATTCTCCACCAGAATTATTTGATGCAATCCACATAGCATTAGCAGTTCGTCCCAATGGTACTCTGAGGAAGGTAGCTTCAAGTTGCCCTGGTGCTCGAAGGGCTATAGAGCAACAGGAAAGAGATACGTTGCGGTATTGTTTTTCATCTTGAGATGTCTTGTCATTGTTTGTAAACATGGAGTTATGGCTGTCCGGCTGTCAGAAGAGCGAAATAAACTTGTTAGCACGTGGTCATATATCAAGGCTTCTCACTAAGAGCAGTATGTATAATCAAGTGCCCTCTTTATTTCCGAAATACAGCTGAATGTGCCGGAAAACACCAATCAATCAATCAATCAATCTTTATTTCCGATGCAATCCTTTAAAATCATATTTTACAATTCACATAAGTTATACGTTGGTCAAAATGTTCGATAAATTGTCATTTTATTATTTATGTGTTTATTTATTATCATTTTTCTTTTCACTAGGTAACTTAGAAATATGAAAATGGTACCGGTTAATATGGAAATGAGTTTAATCTGTATACATCTTTCACGTCCAATGCAATGTCGTAAATCAATAGGAAATTGACAAATATAGCATTCATGTTTAACATTAGACATTCAGGATTAAGTGGATTACATAGTAAGCTGGAAACTGGTAAATGCACATTAATATCTCATTACACTCACATTTATTTTGGTAACATTTCTTTACGCAACACCCTACTTGAGTTAGGCGCATAATGCCAAAAGTGAACATTATATTTCAAATAAAAGTCGTTTCGTTCCTACAGAAAATCACAATGCACATGTTTTGGATGCAGCACTTGTTAAGGCAGAATCGCCGAAACAAAATGTATAAATGAATTGCATGAATTTGTATTTAAAAGATAAGAACCAGAACCGAATAGATAGGTCGATATGACGTCCGCACAATTTACTGCGTTTAAGCGAATATCACTACATTCAAAATGGTCCTGGTTTATGACCAAGCGACCAAACGTATGTCATGGAGTTCAGACGGCTTCCGATTTAAATCAAATGGTATCTGTGCTGACGCAGAAAAACGCTGAATATGCACAAATGTAAGTGCACACATAGGGCAATGTGCGCTACCCTTGACTAGAGAGCGGCAGCTGTATTCTGACGTATTAATCGCACCTATCATCCAACAGCGATGTGTACATGTATACGCGGTTTGCAGAGTAAACTATCTAAACCGCGTCATCTGTGAGGCAAATGTAATACAATGAAGTCTTCGGAATTCGCCAGATATTTTTTACACGACGTCTAAACCTGTCCAACGCTGTGACATACCAAAAATCAAGATGTGTTAAAGTCTAGGAAATACTTAAATGGCTACATGAAAAGTTAATCAATAAGAAAAATCTATCTTGTCTTTGTAGCAATTTAAGTACGGGTGAAAACAAGAGCACATACTAAATTAACAAATTGTGAAACTTATTCTTCCCCAATACTCAACCTAATATGTGGCTTTTTTTAACCATCAACCACATCCAAATATACGAATATGTTGGTGGCAAATAAACCCAGAGGGATAAGATCTGCGTATAGCTTCAAGAGATTGGCAGTATTTTTTAGACTCTTTTACTTAGATTTACATGATAAAACTGTGGAAGATTACAAACTGTCTCAGTAAGCCAACCAATGGAACGGAACATACGGACGAACATGATAGACCGAGCACAAGGGGGGTTGATTTGGTCGGAAATCCTGCACTATGCTTCATCGTGAAACAACAATTCTAATTCTAGCAAATCGTCCGTTTATCTCAGTTTAATAACTTTCTTTTAGGAAGACAACTCCTGTAGAATATTCTTCCGGAATACGTGTGGATTGGACTTAATAAATAGCGATACATTGAGGAATGTTGTAGGTAGGCCCAGTGTGCCTCGGTTAAAAGATGAGCATATTTTCATAAAGACTTATAGAATTGGTTAAGGCTGTGAGACATGATATAGGTCTGGTCAATTATTGCTCAACCGTTTATATAGGGTTCGGATTTTTGTTTAGGGGTAAATTTCCCCCAGCTTGCAATGCTTTTAAAGAAATCTGGATTCGGGGGTCTAATGGCGCCTTGGCTTACTAAATTTTCTTCGATGTACAAATCACATGATCTGTCGATCCCAGGTATATAGATGAGTCATATAATGTGTCTCCGGTTTGTTTGGGGGTAGTTTCTACGAGGCTAACTCTCGGTTTTATACCATATTTAAGAAAGAGTGTGAAATGGACAATACCTAGCCTTATAAGAGCAATGCCATTGAGTACGGTGCTTAGTAAAATTTTTTAAAAGATCTTTAAAAATTGCTGTTGTTTTTTCCTATCGGGTTATATGGTAGAATATTAGTTTTGATAAGTTACGAATTTGTATACATGCTGGATTGCAATTTTAAAAAAAATGTTATCAATATATTACTTTGAAATAAACGGTGCTAAATTAATACATTATTCATACAACGTAAGGAAAATATCAGGTTATAGATTATTCATTCAGCTATAATAATATTGACATTACTAATTAAATTGTGAAACTTGTACAAGATTTCCTTAGTAACGGGACGATTGAGACATAAATGCTCAATAGTTTGTTCTGAACCTCCACTTGTCGGAGATTACTTTTATGTAATCGAGGAATGTTTCAAAGACATCAAAGGATTATATTTTTCTAAAGTTTTCCATATTTATACAATATACCACCAATATCTCTCCAGTAATTAAAAACAAAACAAAAAAAAGACCCCAATAAAAATGCATTTTTTATTTTTAGTCAAGAATAGTTAGGAGTCAAAATAGTTTGTCAGTTATGTCTTGAATCGAAATGCATTGATTGTTGATCGTTCCAACATCTATCAAGAAGGAAGTCCTTACATTGTTTTATCATATTACCCCTGTGCATGCCCCATCCCAATAGCTACAGTTTGTGGTAATTAGGTTGAAAATTACCTTGTTGATCTGCCTCCGCAATATAGAAATGGTCAGGCCAAGCTAAAACAAATAACCAAAACCTGTTTATCGAAACCAGCCGCTGGAGTAATGTTACTTGTGACAGACGTTACTGCACACTGTGTACCAGTAACCAAGTAGGAGACCAATACTACTTACTGTTAATTTGTAACCAACTGCAGGACCCGAGAAAAAATAATTCCCTGTCGCCTATCTTTCGCCATCCACCTGTATGACTGGTCTGGGTGTAATAAAATTGAACTGGAACTTGGTTGCCCATGTCCGTTCGAATGTAAAGTTATTTAAGCCATGAGAGTTTCGAAATGTCACAAATATATTCTATGTTGTATTGTAGCAGTTACTGATGACCGATATGAATTTTTCTCCATATATACCAGTGTGTGTTAACAAATTTACTTCGTCCAATATCTGTAACACGCCGAGACAACAATGCTGCCGTTTCCACTGTTATATTATACATGTACAATGCTTTTAGTTCTAATTAGATGGTTTTCGAAGAAGACTATGTGGTGTTTCATATAATCCAGTCTACCGGTTTCAGACGATGACTGATTAGTTGCTTGATTTGGCTGTAATGACACACACCAGTTTTCGTTGTTATAACGACGACGTTATTTATATGTTTGCATATATATAGTTTTCTATATTAACTGTAATTTTGGCAATTGTTACAGGCTTTCTCCATACATCATCTGAAGAATGCCAATACCGATCCGAATTTATGTCGTTTGATGAAAACTACGTGGGAGCAAATCAGGAGGCAGCGCTCTGTATTCAAGTCATATTTACATCCACTGTTCATGACCGGATAAGATTCACTGCTTTCCGTCATAAAGTCGGCGTCGAGTAAATGTTGAGGCTCAGTCAAAGTCCTCCACACTTTGATTAATTATCGACAGACATTTGCAATTTCTATTATAGAGAGAGCTCAATGCCATAACATAATTGCAATATAGTTTAAAGAACAGGAATGCGTAGGTGTGTGTGTTTTCAATGTTGACTATCTCTCAAAGACATGGCCCAAGGGTTCGGTCTAATGGACTGATGACAAAAGCATACAAAACGTTAAAAATAGGAAAACTAAAATAACAGCTTAAAGAAGACAAAAATATATATCTATATAGGTCTCGGGCTCGAATCCCAGTGGAGGCAAGCACATTTTTCTATCTTCACTTATTCAATATATATATATTTAGAGGAGTCCAAAGATAATACCTTCTTATAGTTGTGTTAACAATATTTTAAACAACATGGTGTAATGGCACAAATGCGATATTTAGCTGTGTTGACTGTAGTATCGCAACACATTAGACTATAAAGAAGGCATCCACGGGTTGGCGATTTATAATGAACTACACAGAAAGAATATTCACAAATTTGACTTTCTAAACATATATGTATAACTTCAATTTAAGTGAAGTATTTGGCACAACATAATCGTTCTTTAACAAATAAAACCTATTTGATGATCGGTTTTTTTCTGCAAGTTTTTCCATGAAAAATTTATCAAACACAGAAATCTATGTAGTCTTTCTATGTGAGAATTAACCAGATAATCAGTATGTGCTCGCCCAGCCATGCGCCACTTAGAATTGTCGGTTGTTTAAACTAGGGCAACACCATAACAAATAGTTGACCTTGAGCAACGGCCAAAAAACTGAACAAATGTCTCCTGGAGAACAAAGTTTTGCCGTTTTGAAACTATTGGCACTGTACCTGATGAACGAGAGTTATTATTAGTAGTTTGCTATGAAATGTCGAATTGCCGATCCGGACTTCTCTCACAATTGGATAGTAGAAAGACGACTTCAAAAGTTACCGCTGCTGTCTGTATAAGTTTGACTATTCGATTAATTAATATATTGTTGTGTAAACTCCGTATCTTGATCTGCAACTATAATAAATCATGAAACCCATTATCATTGTAATAGAGTAACTGTTTTATTGTGAGCGCATTTATGAATTAAGCACGTTTTAAACATATATGTTGAAGAATTTGTTATTAAATTATGGATTCATAGAAGTTTGTTTAGCTGTTCCTGTACCCTGACTTAACACATGGCTTTTTCTTAATGCAATATAGTCTTGAAAATAAAATAAATAAAGATGTACACTAGAATCGGGTTTTTCTCTGATGTGATTGGTTTAAATGAAGGTTAACACTTTTGTTGTGAAGTCAATGTCACCATAATACTCCACTCAGTAGTGACAATTTATACAGCAGGGATTGCACCTTATATGTAGGTCCCTATTGACCGGTGGTATTCAAGCTATCGGGAATACGTTTTGTATTACGGTACTTACTTTACTAATGGAATGTACAAACTTCAATAGTGCTGATGTTGGGTAAATACACTTAGTACACGTGATCTTGCAGACAATTTACGTAGGCACATTGACTTCTTCATTTGAAGGCAAATACCAATAAGCAATACACCAACGCAATAACAATTATTTCAGGTAAATGCCATTAGTTCGATATGACACATACAGACGCACGTCTTCTATACAGACAATACCCTTAACAGAGGCCTCTGATCTACCTATATGCTGCCTATGAAAATATCTTAGTCAGAAATCGACAAAAACCTGTCAAGGAACAAAGAACTTACGTCAAAGACATATTGTATTGATTTCATTGAGGGTGGACCAACAATGTAAGTGGTTAATACCGTTGAAACATGCTGCTATATAGCTATTTTGGGAGTGCTCGTATTCAGGTTCAATTTTATTTAATTCCCATTCGTGGCGGTGAACGTCTGCATCGTCATCAATCCCGCGAGGACGTGGACACCATAACACTGATCGTTAATTTGGGTGAACGTCAGCACAGTAATCAACCGCAGGAGGTCGTAGACCCGATGACAGTGATCGCTATTATCAGCACGGCGATTAATCCCTGGAGTTCGTGGACCCCATTACACACAGCCTAGTAATTAACCACCAGGTCGTACACCCTGTAAAACTGATCGTTGCTTTGGGTGATCATCAGCACAGTAACTAAGCCTAAGCGGTCGTGGACCAGATGTCACTGATCGTAACCTTGGGTGAATGTCGGCGCTGTAATCAACACCGGGTCGTGCACCAGATATCACTGATCGTTACCTTGGGTGAATGACAGCTCTGTAATTAACACCGGGTCGTGGACCAGATATCACTGATCGTTACCTTGGGTGAATGTCAGCTCTGTAGTCAGCACCGGGTCGTGGTACCAAAAACACCGATCGTTACTTTTGGTGAAGATCATCACAGAAATCGACCCCAACCGGTCGTGGACACGTTTTCACTGATCGTTAATTAAGGTGAATGTCAGCCCCGATATTTAACTAAGGGCGATCGTGGACCCGATAACACTGATCGTTACTTTGGACCAACGTCAGCCCAATTAACACCGGCTCGTGGAACCGATCACACTGATCGTTAAATTAGGTGAACGGCAGCCCAATAAATAAAATAGTAACGTGTATACGATAACACTGGTCGTTGTTTTTGGTGATGATCAATCTAGAAATCAACCCCGAAAGGTCGTGGACTATGGCAAGCCGTTTTATCACTTCTACCTTTATTCTACATATGTTGAATTGTTTTCCACGTATGTGAAATTCTTTTCAACATATGTGAAATTCTTTTCAACATATGTAGAATAAATGACTTTATATTACATATCTGAAAAAGAATTTCACATATGTGGAAAAGAATTTCACATATGTGGAAAAGAATTCAACATATGTAGAATAAAGGTAGAAGTGATAAAACGGCTTGCCATAGGTAACTGACCTGCATAATATTTTGTTTTCTCTAAAGCCACAATTTCCATCGAAGATATTCACACAACAATATTCAACATCTTAGATGTGAAAAAATTGACCGATTTGAAGGGTCTTTGTCGTTACTAAATACACATGTATTAGTCTTGTAACTAATTGAGGTGTTTAGTTGCTAACGAATCGCTCATGCAATCGGCTCAAATATACAAGTCTAAGACTGAGGAAATGCTTTTGAATCTGTTGATACAAACAATGTGAAAAAATTGTTTTATATCCCTATTAAATACCCAATTCTAAGGATGAAATACTTTAGTAGGTCCTTTATGACATACCTGCTATGCTATTGAGATTGAAAAAGTAGCAATAAAATTTAACCCAAGATAATGAACTATAAGATCTGAATACAGTGACTATCTTAATTCAGGATCATAGCTATAATCGTCTAACAATCAACATTTACAATGTCAAAACTGAACACAATGATATACATGTATGTTAAATCGATAGAATTGTTAAGTTAAGTGGATGATTGAATTAAAGTTAGCTTCCAAGAGATGTCAGAAACTATATCCAATCCGTCAATACATTACTACAGACGTTATGATTAATCATTCATATGGACTGTTCTGTTATCACCTCCTAGACACAGGTTTGGCAGTACTATATATATATTATTCGTACACTTTATTCCTTGGGTCATATCAATGAGTAGAGCGTAAGTCAAGCGTACACTTGGGTTATTTTATCAGGTTTTGTTACAGGAAGAATTTTTTGAGTACCTATATATTTGGTATCAATAACAGCGCGCTTCATCTTTATCCCGGTATGGGCTCTTCGGAACACAAATCCTACTAAAATAGACTTGTACCTGTATTTGAAGAATTGTAATACTAATGTTCCAACTGGCCACATCCGGTATTAAATTGGGCATTGTAAAGATATATAGCGAAGAGATTTCATTATTGTATCAAAAATTATAAATGCATTTCCATTTCATTCCACGTGTACATTTTAGCCGACAAGGCGATTTGTCAGCAAAAACAGTTAAACCACGTAAACTCATTTCTCTCCGTGTAAATAGCCCAAGCACCAGGTCTCTTTTCACAATGAATGGTACCGCAATATATCAGAGTTTCTGTTTTCAAGAATGTTTCAAACAATACCTGTATATATGAGTTAGTTATATAAACGTATCTATGAAACATAATAAGGTATTTTAACATGCTTCGAATTTTAAAGTTAAATTCGATAATATTTACACATAATATATATACTAGAACCAAACACGTTATATTCTGCCATTTGACTATATCAGTTTTGTTTCCAGGAACAATTAGTTCATAAAGCCAAATAAGCTTTATCAAGTTTCAATCGAATAATGGTCATGAAAATTATTTTCAGGAAATCGGAATGAAGAGAATTCAAAAAACCTCGCAGAATAATTTATGAGGTATCAATGCTATATTGCACACTGGCGACGCTACCCACCTTTGTGAATTTCAGCTATGTTATGGCCCACAGAGAAAAAACGCTTGTGATAGATTATCAACTGAACGGAATGCTTGATGAAATGAACCAAAGTCATTAATTTGATACAGTATTTATTAAATGAGACTATTATTCAATAAAATTGTCAGCAAAAACGTTATGAGCTTTGTTGTCCTGTCGAACCGAGTATGTTATATGTCCGGGCTATTATACATCGGGCTAATGATATGTTATTACCCAAGCCCATTGGGAATGTTCTAATTATTCATACTATATATCTAGTATTGAATGATGGCTATATAAAATATGGGAGACCCAACGTCAACAGAACTGTTATCTAACTATGGCATCACATGAGTCAGTCTATTGAGGACACACAGCCCATATTGACTCCAATGATTAACGGGGAATTCCAGTTACCACTCACTCTATCTCTGTAAATTCCATTTTAGCCAGTAATTTCACTCGGTTGATGAGATGAGTCAATTGGCTAAAGAAACTATATGTACTGTGTGCTATTAATAGCTGATTAATTGCTACTTGTTTTAGGTGTTTGTGTAGAAATATGGGGCATCTTGAGATAAAAAGCTTTTGCGATCTCTGCTATATATATACATGCTTCCTATATCTGTCACACTGATATCAAGGTCAAAGGAAACATTGCATTACGTAATATATTTTAAAATATCTGACGGCACATTAATATAAAGGTTATCGCAGATTTCCAGACCGCTTTACAGTTGTAAGCACAATACGTCAGCGTGCAAACAAACTGCTCGTCTCAATAAACTTGCCAGTACTGACTAGATCGTTCTATGAAGACACACGTGTTCCTCGGCAGCTCCCAGTGATAGTGTTACAGAGCTCGAAGTCACTCCTCAGCGCTCTGTGATAGTGTTACAGAGCTAGAAGTCACTCCTCAGCGCTCTGTGATGAACTGAGGACGATCATGACGGTCTTCTTACTGATCAATCAATATCTAACACCATCTATCATAAATAGTATTATCATCTATAAATACGTGTTCAGTTTATTGATGAGGATATCAAAGATTGACAAAGAACGGAGCAAAGAAGGAACGAATCAAGCAAATTACGAACGAACTAATGAAGAATAAATGAGCGTAGAATATCCAAGGACACTTCACTTTCTATCAATGCTTGGGTGGCCTTTTTTTTTTAAATGAAAGACTTTTCGGTAAAATTCCCAGAAAAAAACTATCTCGTGCAAATGCTTTAAACAGGAACTCTTAATATAGCACCTTTCCGAGGCTATACAGAAACCAGCAGTACCCAATATGTGAGAATACGTCGGTCTGGAAAAGAAATGAGCATTTATAAAATTAGTTAGAGGTCAATAACGTACACTGCGTAAACCGAAGCGGTGATGTCTTGATATGAAAATATTGCAAAGCGCTACACTTGACGACCTAATCTTTATTTTCCATTTAAAGGACTAACGTAACTCTTAAGTATCATTATATTTACTGACTCTGTACAGAGCAGGCAAGTACAGAATCATGTCCCAAATTTGGTTCTTGTCAGCTGTCAGATATATCACTATCAAATCAACAGATTTACCTTTAAAAAATTACAATAATTTTATACACAAATAAGCAAATATTAATGCACATATAAAATAATGTTATTTTTGCAAGTTTAAAGGTTACGTAAATTTTTCTTTAACTGAAGGTTTTGTATTGTTTTTTTTTCTCTCCATTTTGTCTATAATTTTTTAAAATCACTTCATAACGTTTCGTTTAACAGTATAGATTATTGTGCGAGGGTTGGGTTGATCAAGTTTTAATGTCACGTATATTGGGAACTAAATAACTAAAGATCTCCCGTTACTGTACATCTTACACTCTACAGCGTTTGCCTTATAAGTTCTATATTTACTCGTCAAGTCTATCCAATTAGTGCCTTTATGCTAAATAACACTATAAATCTATATATGTTTGTAATACGACATATTGTATACATGTCTATAGAAGTGATATTTCTGTAAAGGTTTCTACTAAATGGCCAAGTGCCATATTTGGATGTTAACGTTAATGTAAAAAGTAAAATGCGTGAAGACAAAACAACACGAAAGATTCTTTTCAATGCTGGACACGCTATGTATCAATACGTATTAACTTTGACCCCCAACCAATCCACCTCTTCACAGTTTTCTCTAATTATCCAATGACTCAGAGAGTCTGCCAATTTTATTGCCATTATTAACAAAAGAAGATATGTTACTAAAAATGTGTAGGTCTAATAAATGTATCAATCTGTCACATGACACGCTTTGAGACTAAATTATTATTAATGCTTTTGAAATATTGGTTAGAGCGTTGAACCTCGTTGTCGTCATAAACTCAGGTACAAAATCCTTAATCGAGGCTGTTCTGATATTCAATCAGTGTGATAAACAATATAACAAATGTCTCGCTAAGGACGAGTGATTAGTTTAATCTTCAACGAGTCGAAAATCTTCACACTTTCCAACGTCACATATTAGCCTAGTACAATGTCAGCTATAAGCCACAGCGGTGGTTTAGCTGTCAAAAGTTTAATTATAAAGGTCTTAGACAAAAGAAATACATTTGTATTGAATCCTTTTGTATTAAAAGTACTATTATGTATGGAAGGCGGCTTGTACCCTATCTCTCCATCAATCGATAATAAGCATATACTAAACCCGAGAGTTTCAAATTACCAAAACGTTCTTAAAAGTCTTCATAGCATGAAATTATAATATGTGAATGGAATTTTAAAAAAACATGCAAATAACTGAATTTAAACACAAGTCCAATACATTAATGGTGCTTTTTTCTATACTAATTCATTGCCAAAGCTATACCCATCTAACAGCTGAATCAACTTTTACAATGTCAAAACTTAACGCAATGTTTCAACAATAGTTAGTGTTGAGTATACAGGTGGATGATTGAATTGAAAAGTTGAATTCCAAGAGATGCTCGACTATTTATCCCATCAGTACATGACCCGTTGATATATTAATAATGATGTTATAATTAGGATAATATTTGTGCCATCAGGGGATGCTGAGAATGGCAAGCCGTTTTATCACTTTTACCTTTATTCTACATAATTATGTCGAATTAATTTTTCTTTTATTTTACTTATATACAATTCTTTTTCACATCTGTGAACTTCCTTTTTAGAAAAGATTTTCACTAATGTGAAAAACAATTTTGCATATGTAAAATAAACATTTGTTTTGCATATGTATAATTCTTTTCAACATATATGAAATTCATTTCCACATATGTGAAAATCTTTTTCACATAAGTAAAATAAAACAAAACACCTAACTCTTTCACATATGTGAAAAAGAATTTCACTTATGTAAAATAAACTTTTATTTTACATATGTACAAAAGAGTTCCACTTACAAAAAACTGAGAAATGATTTCTCCTTACAGCAAGTGACCGTATCCAACCTTCGTTTGTGCTCATATCGTCTTGTGTAGATTTTCAATACGAAGGCAAAGACGATAAGAATATTTGTTCTTTCCTAGATAATAACAAATGCTTTTCGAAGCGCTGAGGGTGGATGTGCTTCTGATCAGATTGTACGTTTTGAGCAAATGTATTGTCGCTAAATACAGCCTGTGAGGGAAAAGTCTTTAATTGAGGTCTTACATGCTTTTATTTCACATAGCTACAAAAGAGTTCCATTCACCTTTTTATTTTACATAAGTGAAAAAGATTTCCTCATAAGTTAAATGAAGGTTTATGTTACAGATGTCAAATTCTTTTTCGCATATGTTGAATTCTTTCCCATATATGTGACATTATTGTTCACACATGTAAAATAAAGTCATTGTATTAGAAGAATTGTTATGGTGGACAACTCTGGGTAGGGATAAAGGCTGAGCAAGCTTAATCATTAGTTTTTTGGGTGTTATTTTTTTAAGGAGAGGCGTGGAGGGGGGGGGGGGGGAGGTTCTTTGGTAAAGAATAATCTGTTCATCTGAGAAAGGCCATAATGACGTGTACATCATAACTCCGACATTTCGTGTGTAAATTATGCTGTTAATGGTTTTACACATCACTACAGATTAACCCCTACTTTACAAGGAAACATATAAATCCATCACTACAGATTAAGCCCTACTTTACAAGGAAACATATAAATCCATCACTACAGATTAACCCCTACTTTACAAGGAAACATATAAATCCATCACTACAGATTAAGACCTACTTTACAATGAAACATATAAATCCATCACTACAGATTAAGACCTACTTTGGCGAAAGACAACTCATATACAACAAAGCTTGTGTCATCGTATTGCTATTAACGGCTAATAGTATATGTAAACAGTCTGTTAACACCTGATGCTATGGAAAGTGAAAAAGTTTGTATGGAATGTCGTCTGCCTTACCATTTCTTAATGCATATGCTTAAAATAATCTGTGTATACGAAATATATATTTTTTTAAAGACAAGATGACTGCGTGTATGTAATTCGTCTGAATTTGCTTGATATGTCGACATATAAGCAGACCGAGCACCTCCAATCAAATCCAACGAATCAGTTATGTTTCCTGGTGAGCACAGGGATTCGAAAAAAAATATCACCAAAAGGGGGGTGGGGTGCATATGTTTATCACAAACACGAATGGGTAAATCCAGTAGCGAGTCTGCATGGCAGTACCGCAGCACCTGATTGGTTCTCAAAAGTGTTTAACTAACCAATCAATGGCGCTGCTACATGTGCGTCTTTTGGGTTCCAGCTAAGCAGGGTTCGAGATACACATTCTGCCAACGGATGTAATGAAGAGAGCCTTGGAGTAAAACCCACGGCTAATAAAGGCTCTTTTGCTCAGGTGGAAAACAAAGTACTGACGGTGTAACACATTTCTGCACGAGTAAACATTGATCTGTTTGGACTACGGACCTGCATAATATTTTGTTTACTATAAGACACCATTTCCATCGAATATATCCACACAACAATAGTAAAGCACAGTAACAACTCCGAAGAACGATGATGAATTCATTTTGACTCAACATTTTACAATATCAAAACTTAAAACAATTATATATGTTAAATCGATAGAATTGTTGAGTTAGGTGGATGATTGAATTAATGTTGGCTTCCAAGAGATGTCAGAAACTATATCCAACCCGTCAATGCATTAATATAGACGTTATGATTAATCATTCATATGGACTGTTCTGTTATCACCACATCGACAAAGGTTTGGCCATACTGTATATTATTCGTATACATATGAACATTCTTTTTCACATATGTTAAATTATTTTTCACACATGTTGAATTCTTTTTTTTCTTTCTTTTTTTTACATATGTAAAATTATTTTTCACATATGTGCATTTTTTTCACGTGTGTAACATAAATTTAAAAAAAAAAAGGATTTCACATATGTGAATATGAATTCAACATAATTATGTAGAATAAAGATAAAAGTGATAAAACGGCTTGCCATATTCCAGTGCTTCGACGTGTACATTTTAGCCGATTAGGCGCTTTGTCAGCAAAAACAGTTACACCACATGAACTCATATCTTTCCGTGTAAATAGCCCAGGGACCGGTCTCTTAACCTATTAACAGTGCTTCCACAATATATCAGAATTTCTTTTTTCAGAAACGTTTCAAATCAATACCTGTATTTATGAGTTAGGTGTATGAACGTATCTATGAAACATAAAAAGGCTGTTTAATCATGTTTCGAATTTAAAACTTAAATCCGATAATATTTACATATAATATAATTATATACTAGTACCAAACACGTTATATACTGCAAAATGACTTTATCGGTTAGTTCCAGGATTATTCATAAAGCCAAATAAGCTATATCAAGTATCAATCGACTGATGTTAATGATAATTATTTTCAGGAAAGCGGAATGAGGAGAATACAAAAAACTTCACATAAAAATTCATGATGATATCAATGATATGTAGCAAACTGGAGACACAACACTATAGCCGCCCTTGTGAAGTTCAGCTACATGTACGTCATGGCGCACAGCGAAAAAAACGCTTCTGATAGAATGTCAACTGAAACGGAATGCTTGATGAAATAAACCAAAGTAATTTACTTTGATACAGTATTTATCAAGTGAGACTATTATTTAATAAAATTGTCAGCAAAAACGTCATGTGGGCTTTGTTGTAATGGCGAACTGAGTATGTTATATGTTATTACCCAAGCCCATTGGGAATGTTCTGATTATCCATACTATAGATCTAGTATTTGAATGATGGCTATATAAAATATGGGAGACCCAACGTCAACAGACCGATTATCTAACTATGGCATCACATGAGTCAGTCTATTGATTCTATTAGATTAATTATTCTGAGCCAGTAAGAGGCAGGTTTATGATGCATTGTTACATAACCAAGGGAGCAGATATCCCACTGTTGTATTACTGTTAATAAAACAGGCCTGGCTATAAACAACATCTTGGAATGTACAAATTTTGTTGTTCCTTTGAGAAATTGTCAGGTGGCGTCAGTTTCAAGCCCGCTATACGTGTGTATCTATTTTCAAGTTAGTGTATCATGGTATTCCACTAGGCCTACGTTAATGAGAATTTTTACCACATTCCCCAAAATTGAACAAAGTGGTTCGTCCGATTATTTGTATTAAATTCTCCTTACATTGTAAACACGATAACTCCAACTCTGGCGATATCAGAATAAAGTTTTCCACAGGAACCTCGAACTAATTCCACCTCTTCCTCAGTCAGAATTGGTTTCACAGAAATTAATCCATTTCTCTCATATTCCTGTTTCTGTGACGTAGATTCTTTGTTTATGGGGAATTCCGAGTCTTTGTAAGAACCGTTGAGAACTGATGGAGTTTTAGCTCGTGACGGCGCACAGCCCATATTGACTTCAATGATTCACGGGGAATTCCAGTTACCACTCACACGATATACTGTATATTTCATGTAAACCAGTAATTTCACTCGGTTGATGAGATGAGTCAATTGGCTGAAGACACTATGTGCCGTGTGCTATTAATAGTTGATAAATTGCTACTTGTTTTAGACGTTTGTGTAGAAATATGGGGCATCATGAGATAAAAAAAGCTTTTGCGATCTCAGCTATATATACATGCTTCCAATATCTGTCACATTGACATCAAGGTCAAAGGAAACATCGGATTACGTAATATATTCAAAAATATATTTTAAAAATATCTGACGGCGCATTAATATAAAGGTTATGTAGATTTCCAGACCGCTTTACAGCTGTAAGAACAGTACGTCATCGTGCAAGCAAACTGCCCGTCTAAATAAACTCTGCAGTACTGACTAGATATAGTTCTATGAAGACACACGTGCCCCACGGCAGCTCACAGTGATAGTGTTACAGGGCTAGAAGTCACTCCTCAGCGCTCTGTGATAAACTGAGAACGATCGTGACGGTCTTCTTAATAACAATCGATATCTAACACCGTCTATAATAAATAGTATTATCATTTACAAATATGTGTTCAGTTTATTGATGGATTTCAAAGATTGTCAAAGAACGGAACAAAGAAGAAACGTATCAAGCAAATTACAAACGAACCAATAAAGAATGGATGAGCGTAAAATAAACAAGGACCATAAACTTTGTATAAAATCTTGGGTGGACATTTTGTTTTATAAATAAAAGAATTGGCAGCTGATTCGAAGAAAAGTCTATAGCAGTGCAAATATGTTGGATTCAAATGCAATTAAACGGAAACTTTTAAGATATTACTCTTTCTGAGACTATAATTAAGTCTAACTTTGCCGGGAACAAACATTTTAAAACGAGCAGTACCAAATACATGTGTATACATCAAAGAGGGCAGAAGGGGGGGGATATGGAGCCACTTTTGCAAAATCTCGTACGACAGTAAAATCTCTTACGATATTTTCTCGCCTATAATTTAACATAAAATTTTATCGTATGATGTTTTGTAAAAGAGGTCCCTGAGTATTTGTAACATTAGAGTTGATTGGATACGAATTCTCATCTAATGGCCTATATAGATGTATATGTATATCTGATGACTCATATCATGATATTGACTTAATCTGAACATAGCACCCGAGTACAGAATCAAATCTCAGGTCTGCTTCATGTCAGTTGTCAGTTATACCATGTTCAAGTAAGCCCCCGACAGGTCTATGCTTAATAACATCATAACAATGATTTCTTTCTGCTTACTTTGAATAGTGTTATTCTTGAAGGTGCAAAGATTGCGTGATTTTTTGTTTTGAACCATGATTAAAACTTCGGACCATTCTCAAAAGAAAGAGATTAAGACCAATGTCTTTATGAAGGTTTACGGTGATAGATTATTGTTTGAGGGTTGAGTTGTCCAATAATCCTGGTTATAATGTAATTGAGGCATAAAACGTCTCAAATAGACGAATAAAACCACCTTTGAACATTAATCCCACTGACACAGGGATATCGATTAATAAAAACCGATAAGTCAGTTCATGTCCAAATTTTATTACCACATATTATATATTCAAAATGTAACGTTGGTCTATGAAGTTTTGTACTAAATGGCCAATTGCCCAATCTCAGATGTTAAAGTTGATGTAAAAAGAAAAAACATAAAAAAATAAACACACTTAATAAGTTCTCTTCCAATACTTGACAGGTTTTGTATCAGTACGTGGTAACTTTGACCCAAAACCATCCATCACTTCACAGTTTTCTCTAATTACCCAATGACTCAGAGAGTCATCCCATTTTGTTCCAATTATTTACAAAAGAAGATATATTACCGAAAATGTTTACGCCTAATGTATTAATCATTTATATGACACGCTTTGTTAGTAAACTAGTATTCATGTTATTGAAATATTTCCATTTCATTACAAAGGTGGTAGATAGAGTGTTAAACCTCGTTGTTTGCGTTATGGACAAGATCCTTCATCGCCGCTGTTTTGAATCATTGCGATTAAGGATATAACAGATTTTTCGCCGAGTAAAAGTGACTATAGTTTGACGTTACAGCGAGTCGTTTCGGCTTCACACTTTCCTACTGTGTTCGACTAAGTCCAGCGTCACATTAGTCTAGTGCACTGCTGACCAGACGTAACAGGAGGCTCTCTCCAAGTCTACCTTTGGAAATGAGAAGGACTCCTTTTTTCTTTTAAGGGAGTAAAGTTACTAACAGAGATCGTAATTGAACCACATGTATTCATATTTCACTGGCAGAACTTCTCTCCGTCGATGGATTTCATGCTCAACCCAGAAGATAAAAATTACCGCAACACCCTTAAAAGTTTTTATGGCATGCATTTATTGATTGTGACTGGATTTTAAAAAAAAAGCAGCATGGTAGTTAATCTCAGTTCGATATAATTAAAATAAAAGTCAAATATTAAAGGGAAAGACCAACGATTTTAGACCTAAACTTATTACTTTTAATGAATATTTTCAAAGACAAACAACTGTAA